>JANTFA010143664.1:0-11927 GCA_026413405.1 Phytosciara flavipes | reverse complement strand
ATATTTGCGGCCGGAAAAGTTGCTTTTCCAGCCTCCAAATTACATAGATAGATTGATAGATTTTTTCTGTTTTTGAGTCTCATCTCATTATGATCCTCAGGCACAAAAAAGTCCTAACGAGGCGGAGCCGACTAGTACCGAAAAATTCGGCTTTCGTCACTTATGACGAAATGTACGACTGAATTCATACAAAATTCAAATTTTTAAGCGCACTTACTGTGCGAATTGTATATAAAATTACTGAAGTGCCAATAATTTCCAAACATTTCATCGTGTCACATTCATTTAGCAATCCTTTTCAAAAGATGTCACTTTCTTGTTTGTTTGCTGTTGTCGTTTTTTTTGACACGAAATGTATACAAAAATTATTTCCTAAAGTAATGAATTTTTTAATGACAATCGTGCCTATGTCTTAATATGTGCCTATGACGCCATAACCATTTTAAATATTCAACGTAACAAACCACCTTTCACGTTTCTTTCATAAATTTGTCACATCCTTCCGGCATGAGTTTCAATAAAAATACCAAAAAACGAAGAAAATTTTCCTATATAAAAAAGTGAAGGGGTGAGAGTACTGCTATATATGTCATAGACCCGTGAAGCCCATCTATGTCCGGAAAAACAACATGCAATTCTGGACGGTAACGAGTCCTTTTAAGAATAGAATTTCGTAAAAATACGAATTCTCTAGAGTGTGAATCTTTGAGAAATTTGAACGAGAGGTAAATGACTTGGGTAATTACGAAGGAAATGCCGGTGACCGAAAAACACTAGGAATTGAAACACTCGTATCATGTCATGAATGACCTCCTCCACCTAACAGATAATCTACTATCAGAACGAGTATGGATTGAATCTGCTTTACCAATGAAGAAGGCTGGTATCGGTCTACGATATGCATCAGACATAGCTACCTAGCTTCTTTCATCGGTTGAGGGTGGAGAACATTGGTATCAGAAATTTGAAGAACTTCTTGAAGGGTGGTTAAGCTCATTCCAAAGTGCATGAATATTGCAAGAATATTGCAATCTTATCTAGATGTGTTTGTGGAACGAAAGTTAACCAATTTGCTAGACATATTGTCATATGGTTTGAATTTTCCAGCACGGAGAATTTCACAATTCATTTCAGCGTTCACTTAAGTTCCAAGTTCCAAGTGCACGTGAAGCACCAGGTTGTTCCAGACCAAACGGCAAAAGACCTGGTGGACTGACTCTTATACTATTGGCAAAGAGAAATTGTTATTGTTACTATGTGACTACACACGAGGGGCAATGCACGGATACCTTTGCAGAGCCGTACATAAACCGAACTTCAAAAGAATTGAGATTTGCCGCAAAAATGCAGAAAACAGGAAATACCAATAAAAGAGCAACAAGTTTCCTATCTTAACGTTTAGCTATTCCAGCGTCTTTCTTTGGCTCACCATACATATTTAGATGTCCCACTTCGATGTGTGATTTTCATAATATTGTTGAGCGCTTTATTCGAATGGAAGGAAAGGGCCATATCATTTGATTTGCTTCAAAACTGAACGCCCGGAGGCCTCATAACTTTTCTAAGAACCATAGAAAGTCTTTTGTTTTGAAAAATGTTGAGTTTCTTATGCGAATTACGACTGTGCTGATAACAATGATATTAAAAATCGTAATTTGAGTTGAAGATAGCGCTTCTCACACAAATTTCATTGCTTTTTTATATGAAATACTTTCGTCAGATCAATGCTTATCAAATTCATAACAGATCCTATAAAAACCGGTCAGCTATAATTCTAGATGGCCGTGCTCATAGTAAGTGCAAAATGTTATGCCATTAAGAAAATTTATAGAAAATTTTGTTTTATTATTAAGCTCGGAATTGTTATTTTAATGTTCGATATAAACTAACGGAAAGTATATGATGCAAACACATCCCGTTTCGTTGTGAGCCCTACCCATATAAAGCATCTGCAAAAAGACAGAAGAAGAACTTATCAAACCATAACTGAATGTCTTGCAGCATACATAATCATGCGTACACATCATGTGGAGAGTAAAACCGCTGGAACATCTGAGCCTGAAGCTGTTTCTTCCCATAACCATAATAATAAATAAAAGTATATGATGGGGTGAAGATGAGGATATGCTCATAAGGGAAGATGATATTTTATTTCATCCCCGAGCCCCGAAACAAAGTCAGAACCGCACATACAGAGAAACATTTCCTTCGCATATATGATAAATATGCTAAAAGCAGAAGCACCAGTGGGAAGTGCGGGAAACGATCACTTTATTATGAATTATCTTAACTTTGAATAGAAATTTAAATTTTTCTTGACTTTTCCGCAATTGATCACACTTCCTAGAAACTCTAGCGCGAACAAAAAATTTTTAGAGAAATTTTTTTCCTGATTGTATTACTCAGGAAGGTCACAAGAAGGTTGACACTCCATACCAAAATATCCCTGAGAAACAAGCAACTGGTCGAAGTTTTGGCGGTGTCACTCTAACAATAGAGAATTTCCTATTCGCTACTTTCTACATCTAACTTCCTTTTCTTCAAATCCTTGGATCGGAATTGCATGGGCTTCTCTGCATTTCCTAGAATTTGGCGAATTCTTAGAAATGTAATTAAATGTGGAAAGTCAAAAAAAAAATTAAAATTTTGATTTAAAGTTGAGATAATTCGTGATAAAGTGATCGTTTCCCGCACCTCTCAGATAGATTGTGAAATATTTTCACATATGAATAGCGAAGCAAACCACATTCTATTCTAAAGTTCCGAATATCGCCACGAACGGACAACACTCGTATATATTAAACACTGATGGTTTCAAAGTTTCTGTGGGGGTCTTCTGGTCACACTAGTGACTATTACTGTATTTGAACGATGAATCCATAAACCTATGTGGAAAACGTTTGAAAAGATTATTTTGAGATTAACATAAAGTTTTATAATCTAATCCGGTCTTATTTTAGGGTGAGAAGCATATTCACCATCGAAATTCGTGAGTAAATATTCATTTGAGTAGATCTCGAAGAGTTGAGTAGTCTATTGTACTCTAGGTAACAAAGTCAAGACATTTTCTTTTCCGTTATAAAAGTTACAGCAAAACCAGAAAGCCAAAACCAGACGTTGCATTGAATTTTTCTGTTCCTTTTCGCAAACTTATGTCAGGGATACATTACGTGTAAGAGGCTTATGTGGTATTGAATAAGTGCGACGAAAACTACGTATAATGAAAGTTTTTATTGTATGAACATTGTAATTTATCGCCTTACCACTTTATTGTCATTAGATATTAGGGAATGTGGTCGTAGAAGGTTGCTAAATGAGCTCAATAAAAGTTGAACGAGTAAACATTAATAAGATTAAAAATTAAGAGCGATTGCCTTAAGTCACACAGGTCGTCTAATATTTTTAATGCAATTTGATATGTGCGGAATTGATAGCCAAACACATATATACTCGAAGGATAGCGATGGTCGTAGGTATCATCAGCTTTTAATTGTTATTTTGCACAGTCCATCAAGGACGGTCGCAAGAAGGGGTTTTGACAAAGTGCGACATGACATGTTGTAGGTATTGGAAAAGTGCGGACAGCAGGGGAAAGGAAAAGAAATGGAAACGGTTCGGAAGATTATTTTAATTAATGTCCCATGCGGAAGCTGTCATTCTGATTTGTTTAGTTGCATCCCTCACCTTCGGCTCAAAATAGTAGTATCCCACAGTCCAACGCTTGTGGCTTGAATGCACACTCGTGAGTTTGAGTCTGAATATCACGAAGTTGATCTTTCACGTAAATGAGTGACTTCAGCAGCATTCAACGTATGCTACTATACTTTGACTTTCAATTATGCAGTGTACTGGTAAGGATATCATTTCTTATGAAAATTAAAATCAAACATTTGATGAATCTAGAAATAAGAGGCAGATTAAACTTCGACAGAAAATTCTTCAGAATCACCCAGGAGAAAAATCCTTTAAGATCCACCACCACAAACGACAAATCCATTTCCATGACGGTGTCGGGTTAAAAATATTTGCTAAGGGAATGCGGTAACATTCATTGACAAGAAGTTAGTAGCACGTTTGGGAAATTTTCGTTTGGAAAATTTGGTACAGGAAGCTCTAAACATACAAAAACGGTTGTGATTCCACTTCAAACAAAACTTTTAATGGAACATGCATTTTTGATGTTGATGATTTATCTCGTCTTATCCAATTTCAAGACGTACAATTTCCATCAAAACTTGTTCAGCTCTTACTTTCGATGATGTATAATGTACCCATGAACGTGAACAATGAAGTTTGTTTAGTACGGCAAATAAATTTAACATTTCAACAAGAGTCTGGTGGAATGAAAATTTGTGACGCAAAAATGATTTTACTCGGGATCAAAGAAATACAACTCGAATACCTCTCACATCACTCATCCTGTAATGTAGTCGCAGCCATATCTTAATGGAACAAATCGTAAATCAGCAACTTTACCCATTTTCATTACACGATTGCGATTTTCGTTTTCTTTTCGCTTAGTTGCCTTGTTTTTATCGTTGGTAATTTAGCTAATTAATACAATTAGCCTTCATTATGTACAACCGTTCTGGTATGTTGTGTCGATCGACCTAAACTCAAACCACACTTAGACATTAAATATTGAAATATAAATTGACAAAATGTTTTATCATTTGCATTTGATTCTAGTCGTGCGAGTGCCACTCATGATCGATACGGGTAATTATGCTATTTTTACACACACAAAAGAAAAAGTTTCCAAGTCTTTAGATAATGAATTATTTTAGGGGATTCACTACCTGCAAACTTTTGATGAAAATTCATGATAAAGTTTGCCTATGGCTGCATGGTAATGGTAAATGTATATATAAAATGAAACAGTGTCTACTAGTGAAAACCATCTGAATATTTTTAGACCCGTACGACGTACGAAGGGGCTTATGCTTACACTTTTACGTCGAATTCGAATCGCTGAGTAAGAGAAAACCTTTTTTGGTTATCTCTAGAAAGATGCGTGTCCGATGACTGTGACTTGAGTAAAACGAAATCAAAACTGATACTTAGTTCGAATTGATCTTCTATTAATTGGATTACGTTCGAAGATCCAGAGATATGACCGAGTAAAAAGGAGCTGGCTCAAATGCAAGGTATTGACTACACCAATACAGGAAGAAAAGGTTTGTCGAAATCGGATCACGGGCTCGGAAGAAAAAGTTTGTCGGAATCGTATTACGGCCTCGAAAGTTAGAGCCCATAGAGGGAGCCTAAGTCGAGCTACTCAGCTGAGTAGTGTGAACGAAGAGTTTTTTGTCCGAATTTCAAGAAAAATTTTCTTGTTTGAAAGACAGCTGCGGTAGTATGGTTTTCTGTGACCTAAGATATAATGACCGACAGTCGCCACCTTGAATTTTAGTGTCATTTGCCTATGCTTCGAATATATTACACTTGATTTCGATGAATTTTTTTCAGAGTTCAATTTATTATTTCAACCAAGCATGAACACACTTTCCAAACGTTTCGACATCAACACGGGACTGCGGGCGGTAAGGTGACAAACTATCGACAATCCTATTCAATAATCTGGCACTAAAAAAGGTCATAACACGCTTGGGTTAGTACGGCTGTTAAGTAAGTATTAGTTTAATGAAATGATTTAAAGGTTTAGTGTCACAGAGCAGTTTAAAGTAGTCTACTAGTACGGGTCTTCCTTATGTTAAGACCCGTACAAAGTACGAGGATCTTATGCTTTCACTCTTACGATAACTTGAGTAAAACGAAACCAATCTTGATGAGACTTTTTTCTCATTTGTTATTCACAAATTAGAAAGGTTTGAAGATGAGCAAAATCGGTCGAGCAGATTAAGAGATATGGTCGTATTATGTAGTGCTATTCTCGAGGTCTAGTTGAGCTCTCTCAAATATGTTATCGGAAGTGTTAATAAATTGTGCAAATAAAAGGTACTGACTTCAAAAATCCAGGGAATATTTTTTTCTGAATCGGATCACAGGTTCGGTAGTTGGAGTACATATAGTGTCGAGCTACTCGGCCAAACAGTGACGGTAGAGTTTCATTTCGTCAATATCTCGAGTTAATTTCATCCGATTTTCATGAATTTTTTTTTGTTTGAAAGGTAGTGATGGCCGTAAAGCCAAGGTAGAACTGCTTTCAGTGACCTAGGACCTCGCCAGCTGTCATTTCGGATTTTTGTGTTTTTGGCTATTATCTCAAGTAAATGTCTTTTGATTTCGATGAATTTTTTCAGAGTTCAATTCATAATTCGAAATTGCTGTAAGCAATTTTAACAAGGGATAAGTTGAAACGGCATGATTTAAAGATGCAATGTTGCAGACTTGTTTTAAGATGTGTGCCTTCAATAAACACCTAGCCATATGCACTACTCGTACGGGTCCCCCTTATGTTTTCTTAATCACCGTGCGTAAGAATAAACCAAAAGTTTCGTCTCTATAAAAACTAACCGCATTATTAATTAGTTGTTTCGTCATGAATGAGATTGTCTCGGAACAAATGTGCCTCTGTTTCGGTTAATTGTTATGTCGTCCACCTTATTTTTCTTCAATTCAAAGGATAAAATTGCGTTAAGGAAACTCGTAATTTTTTGTTGTTGCCTTAGCAAAGTTCTAAAGAATTCCGTTCGGTTAATGTTTGAAATGTCTTGTATAATGATTCTGCTATACATAATGGCAATGGTTTTCATCATCCAATGTAAAAAGGGGGGCAAAATTTATCTCGTTAGTTAGTTAGTGCAATTTCCTTATATCCATACCTTAAACCTGAAAGGGGATGAATGGATGGATGGATTCGCAAGGAAAGACTCCCCCAACACGGAACGTCTGAACGATGTATATATCTATACATTTTACCTATATATGTGCATGCACATAAATGAATATAAAAGACTGTAAAAAGTTTATTTTTTCAAAGCATGAAATGTAATGTTTCTTCGTTTACGATGTTTTACGTATATGGGACAATCCAACTAGCTGGTGACTTTTTGAAATAGTTTCGCCAAATCTGACCCGAATTCCGTATTACTTTTATTTCATCGAAAGGCTTTCAACCCACTCAAAATATTGCTCTGACTCAAAACTGCTAGGAACAGGATGCTTCAGGTCGATCAGGTTCGTTGGACTAGTCAATTTGATGAGAACAGCTTCCTAATATTGCTTATATGAGTTTACGTCGCAGACTTGGTTAGCCCTTCTTTTAGTCGTTTTGAGTTAGACCGATATTTTGTGTGGGTTGAAAGGTTGGGAGAATTTTTTTTTTCTGGACACCAAAAACCAAACCAACTTTATTGTTCAAATTTCATAGAAAATTTTAAGCTACCGACCTCTTATATGGCTCAAACGATGCGTAAGGTGAGTGAATGAGGTTCCGATTCGATGAAACTACCTCCGAATGTCACAAATTTGATACGCAATTAAAGTTATGCTTCTTGGACCCCACGCGTCATTCTTCTTGATTCAAAACTTCCGCCATCGTTAAAGTATGATCTCTCTTTTCGTGGAGAAAAATAGTGGCTTGAGTCGTTGCTGCAAAATATAGTACATCGAAGAACTTTGCAACGCAACTAACTTTGGATTGTCCCATATATACACAATACATAGACACAGATGTTGTATACATTTATACAGAAGAGTAAAAAAAAAGAACCCGTAACAATCCCTCCGTAAATATTGAACCAAATGAAAATGTACACATTGATCAATCTGGTGTGGTGGCGGTGGGTTGTTAGACGTTACATGCGGTTTTTGTAGTATTGTAACAAAGCCAATATTATTCGAACCAACAAAGTATAAGCCCTTGGCTTACAACACTTTATACATGGTGAATTTAAATTGCTCTCTTTGCGTTTAGGATCTGCTGGAGTTATAGATTGAAAGGATTTTCCTTTCTCTTAGTTAACCTTTTTTTTTTCAGGAAAAGAAAAACTTAAATTGTGACGTATAAAGGGTTTCGTCAACTAGAAAGATATAATTAGAAATTGATTGACTTTGTGCGAACAGTCATTGCAAAGGTATGCCAGCCTTTGGAATCTTTTTTTTCTTCTTCGTCTTACTTTACCTTGGCTTCATTTATCTAAGAATTATTGAACAGGTAAGTGCGTTAGTATAAATAGCAAACGGTTTCAAGATGAAAAGAAAAAATTGTAATCAAATAAACTGAAGTCGTTTTCAATGTATGCTCAGAACAGAACTGGAAACTTCAAAGCAAATGAACTCGTTTTTATTACGAGTATTTATACAATGAAAGTTGCCGTAAAATTTATATCGAAACGAACCGTGCGTGAAGTAAAACTAACCGTTCGTTCGTAACGCTTCCTTCTAAAGTAATTCCTTTGACACGAGCAGCTAACGTTTTTACTTTAAAAATACCTTACCCATGCTGGCCGAATCAGTTCAACCATAAAAGTTTTTAATTAGAAAACTTAAAAAAAAAACTTTTGCTGTTCAATAAAGCATATAAAATCGTTGGACTAAAGAAGAGTTAAAATAGGGTAAATCGGCCACTTACGAACCTCCGTTATGATATGAGCTTCCCTTTTCGAAAATTTCAAAATCTACTGAATGAAACGGACATGCAAATGGAAAACCCGACTTGAGAGCATTATTAACGTATAAGTGAATACCGATCCCTGGATTCAATCGAGTAAAATCATTAATAATCCGCCCTAACAACCCTTTGCTGTGTCAGAGGCTAGATCATTATTTACTAGTTTCACTGATTGTGGTTCTCCTTTTTGAGATCCTTTCAATACTGTGTCAATGGCAAGCTGTGCGAAAAACATAAGTTACTTCGGTGTTGAGGTCCATCTATGTACATAGGTGTGAAACTAGTTGGAGTAGAATGCCAGCGTCCACCAACAATATCTTTACCGGCAAGCCGTGCGAGAACTTCTATCCACCAACTACCACAGAATCGAACCATTTCAATCGACTGTGTTTTGTATATACGACTGACAATAGCGTTTTTTCTGCCACAGTTGGGAATCGAAATCGCAACACTGATTTCGGTGTTCTGGTCTCTTCCTGCTTGTTTGGCTTCAGTGAACAGAAATACAGACAGCATGTCTACATTAGTCTATATTCACCATTACGAGTCTGACATTTCATTCTTCACATTAGCTTAGTTGAGGTGGAATGACATAAACAATGGTGCGCTGCTCGAAAATCCAGTCTCAATTTCCATCAAATGAACATCAATGAACAATCCGTGACACAATTGAATTTTTCAAGTGGAGTCGATCAATTCCGTTTGTAACTGCTTCAGAACAAAAAGTCAGGTACGTGGCTCAATGTTGTACCAAGTTCAAATGTGTTCAATGTGAACAGAAGAACCTTATTGTAACAAAGATCTCGGGAAAATTCTTTCGACATGCAGAACTAAATCGAATCAATAATCAACGTTTCACATCAGTTCATTATTGGAACCAAAAGTTCTGTTTCGAGACGATGGTAAAAAGCGGCCTGATGGTATCACTGCCTGAGAAACAGGTCGAGCAGTGGTTTAAGTCGCCACTTCTCATTGGCCGCAACATGATTAGAAAAATTTAAAAAATAATTGGGAATGGCATCCGCCGGAGCAGTTGTTCGAAAGCATAAAAAATATCGTAGTCAAAGGGAGCCGTGGATTTCGAAATACAGCACGGGACTTCTATGAGTGTCATTTTCAGCATTCCTAAGAATCTGCCAATGGAAGAAGTTTACCACCTTTACTGTTTCGGTGGTTGAAGGGTTATACGACATTTCTTTACTAGGGAGGTAATGAGGTTATTTCCTCACGAACCTCGCTCGTAAAGTAAGATATCATTATAAACACGGGAAATAATTTGATATTTCGTATCACGATGAGTGAAAGTACCTCGCGATGAAGCACTCGGATACTTCCATTCATCTGGATACGAGATATCAAATTACTTCCCTTACGGGATCTTTGAGTGGACCTTGCACAAATTCATTTGAACTGAGAATCACACAGTTTGTCAAGAATCAAAGGAACAAGCACCTATCATATCAAACTAAAACGCTAAAGAATGGTTCGAAGACGTACATTGTCTACTGTAACACAATAACAAAGTCAATTCGATGGCAGTGGTTGGTTACCCTTCCATAGTACCAATTTTCCTAAGTTAAAAACTTTTACTTACCTATAGACCACGGTCTCTAATGAACATAATAATACGATTATGTAATACGCGTTCATATTGTTATAAGCAAGACTATAAAAAGTGCCCCAGTGGTTAGCATAATACAACACGGAGCCGTGGTTATACAAATTTTTCGAATCACTTTACGGTATAATCGAATTATAATGTCAATTTGCGTCGCATTTTATGTGTATACGTAGCCACCAAGCCACTCCAAACTTTCGTTATATTAATTTCAATAAATTATTTTAATTCGTCCACAAGAATTAAACGAGTTTTTCGAACAGGTCACGGAAGGGCTTTTATCACACAAAGGAATATTATACAATTAAGTCACGTGGCTATAATTTTGACTCTGACAGACTACTTACAAAGGGAAATTGTATTCATTGCACATTTTGGGTCTGTCTATCTATCGGTATATGTAGTAGTCCACGACCTTGTCTCATGACTAACAACCGTTGCACTGAAATCGAAATCGAAATCTATGAATTTTTTCTTAGAGCATGTTCGATTCATTCGAAAGAGAATCACCGAGTATACCAGATTAGGTTCCACGATGGTTGCTCTAAGAAAAGTTCCACCGGCTCCGAGCTATTTCAAGACCCACTTTCTGAGTCACTGGACAAGGTCGTGGGACTGGCCATATACGGATGAGTTTAGTTTATAGAGATATAATACGTGTGCTTTTTCATCGTCAAGTCGGTCGGTCGTCTGTGTCTTGAACGATATATATACATACAGTGGAATTGAGTAATTAAATCTGAACCACCGTTCACAATAACAATAAAAAAAAAGGAAAATTTGTGGAGGGTTACGCATTCGTTCATTTATTATCATTTACTATTGTACGAGTTAAAATATGGTTCCGCTTCCGATGAGCATTTCATAGATGCAGCATATAATCCAATTTGTCTTCATTCTATTTATATTTATATATTGTTGTCGTCAGTAGCTTCTGTGTTGTTGATTCAACTATGACGGGATAAAATTTCCATGCTAGCAAGTATAGGGGGATGAATTAACAATATTTGTTTTTGGCAAATATTTACACAAGAATATTGATAAAATGTGAACGGCACAATCGTTGTGTGTCTACTCATATAATATATAAATAGAAAAGAGGCTGAGTGTTGTAAAAAGACCTGGTTGTTATAAGACCTGGAGGTATTTTTCCAAACCGGTATGCCGGTTAAAGTTTGAATTTTGTCTAAAGTATATTATAACGTACAGCTAGTTGCATTCAAGAGAGGGCATTTTCTCTAAAGTACGCAGCTGATATTTTAAAATGATAGTCGATACCCCGTTCGAAGAGCAATAATTGTTGCCAATGACATTTGGTGGGAAATCTTTGAAAACAGTAAAGCAGTTTCGCAAATCACTCGAGTCAAAAATACCTTTCTCGATATGAGCAAAAATCGTTCTTACGATATGTGTATTCAAAGTGATCGCTATTTAATGACATTTTGTACAATTTCAAAAGGAAAACTTTATAAGAAATAAGAAGAGTACGCAATTATTGAATAATTGAAGACAAATAACTGAATCCAGGCACGGTTTTCCGTCGGCGGCGGCTAGCAGAAAAATATTTCTCGGCGGCGGCTAAAATTTCGGCTCGAACCGGCTTAAAACGGCTCGGCTGGTGAAAATATTTTCCATTTTTTTTTAATTGATTCGGAACGAGTTTTCGCGTTGTAATAAATCTTTAATAAGAAAAGACAGAATTGTGAGTGGTGGATTGAGGAGCAAGCATGACCT
>JANTFA010143653.1:0-11927 GCA_026413405.1 Phytosciara flavipes | reverse complement strand
GTTTATATGTGTGCGTCATCAGCTGGTATTCAGCTGTTTTAGCATCTTATAACCAAAATATAAATTGGATGACTGTATCTTGAATCAGTTTTCAAATGATGATCTTGTCGCAGTCAGGATTTGTAGAGAACCAAGCCTTGGCGGAGATTTTATTGTCGCATCGGTTTAAATGCCATATGACTCACTCTTGCCCCCGCCAGGACCTCGCTTTGCCAATCTGGTTGATTACTGTACGGAGAATAGGTTAGATCTGATGGTCGGTGCGAACCAGCTGTCGAAATTGGTGGTGCCGAACAATTGCAACATGTGGTTGTTCCGAATTCCGTACTAGAAACGCACCGAAGTCCAATCGTATCCCCAGTATGTCGCCTCCACCTTCGAAATCTAATCGGGCCGATAATGGTAAGTGTAAATTGAAGTTTTCTTTTTTGTTCGTTTCGATTCGTTTTAATGTTCGTTCTTTACGTTTCAGTAGACAAAGAGTCCGAGTCGAGCGGCGCTGGAAATCAGCACCGATTACCGAAACGTAATGGAAATGGCGAGCCGAAAATCGGCTACTACGACAAGTTGATTAACGATGAAGCAGACAACATCGATCCAGACGATGTCCAGCCACAATCGAACCGCTCTTTTTCGCCTCCCGAAATCGATCGCTCCGCTAATGGTAAGTGTAAATTGAAGTTTTCTTTTCATTTCGATTCGATTTAATGTGAGAATTTGTTGGTAACTTTTCAGAGAACGCAGACGCAGACATGGCCATTTGTTATCCGAACCGTTTTCCAATCAAAAAACGGAAAATAGAAACAGAAAGTATGCCAAATCGAAATCCTAAGAGCCAGACATACAAAAAGAGACGAGGTAATGGGCCGCACAATTTACCAAAAAGGGTAAATGGAAAAGGGAGGCGTAGAGATTCGAGTACACTCATGCCATGGACTGCAGTCGACAAACGAAATTGGACGGAGGATCCTTTGATAACAGTTGAAGATGTTATCGCGAATAAAAGTCTTTTGAAGAAAATCAAAAGCTACACAACCGAACACGAGGACGTTATTGTTTACAGCGGCCCCGTAGATGCGAAGACTCGTTCAGGTATGTGGAAATGGCGGCCGGACCACAATGTCGCGACGAAATTGTACATGCAAGATCTGGTCAACTGTCCCATAGATTATTGTGACGAGTTTTTCGATACTATAGCGGCATTAAATCGACATTTGTACACCAATTACCATGTGCTAGACTACGAACGATTGAAGAAAAAGTTGCGCGACATAGTTATTGTGATGACACGCACAGGCGACATTATGCGCTTCCAATTATCAGAATATATATCGCAATATCTAAGTCCAAATAATATAAATTACGTCTGCGATGCCATCAGACGTAATGATGAAATTAAACCTTGGCGAACGATCAATTTCTATACAGCTATGAATGAGGTCAATGCGAAAATCGAGACGAATTCGATTTGCGATCCAAATTTGTTGTCGGAAGAGGACATGTTTCGCGCCATCTTCGGCCGAAAGAATACTGGCAAGGAAGACATGAAAAAATTTGTGGCGGAGACAATTTCTGCAGATGAATTCAAGTTGATTGAGTTTGACGGTGATCTCCTGCAGGACGAAGCTACCGGGAATGACATCAAGATATACCAGCTTTGGCCGTTACAAGAAAATGTGAAAAGTCGACAGGAATTGAAGGAAGTTGGCAGTTACACCGGGTTCATGGAACGGAAGTGTGCCGGACGTTGTGTTGTACCAAGTGGATATAACATGCCAGTGACTCAAGAATTATATGACAAGCTCTTATCAAATGGGTATAACGCGTCGATTATGTGCATTTTGCGTGAAGGTGCAGAGCGAAACCTGAATGCGAGAAGATGTCTGGGCTTTAGATTGGAGAAAATCATAAACGACTGGTTCAGATCTGTTGGAGTGAATTGTCTCAATAAATGGCCACATAGATCTTGCCCGTGTGACCGATGTGTAAGTTTTTGTATTTATTCGAATTGTTGAAGTTTAGAATTGGATGGAAACGGGCGCCGTAACCATAATGGTTACTAAATACTACCTAAATACTAATCAAAAATTTCCTTTTCCACACTTAGACAAACGAACACTTCGCCTCGATCCATGCTCCATATCAAATCATGAAACCCAAAGCCAAAGAAAACCTTAACGAAATATTCGCAGAAGCACGCAAACAGAATATCAAGTATGAGACGAAACTGACAACTAACAAAAAGGCTGCCTTGTCAGAAATGAAATCAAAAAACCCCAAACGGTCTCGTAAAGCAGCAAAACTCGATAACTTCACCGATTGTAAGTTAAACAAGCATTAGCTCCCTCTGCATTTACCTTCTAAAGTTTCCAAAATCATAAATTTCAATTCATTTCTCAGGTAACACAGAACCAAGCGACGATGACTCAGGCGACATCGACCCGTATACTAACACACTCCATTCGAATATCCCCATACTTGCAGGCAAAGGTAAGCCGAAACTTTTCTTCCTCTTTCCGTTTACAATTGACCAAAAGGAAAATTTTTTCTTTTCACTTTCCAGTTCAAAACAAGTCTACGGCTGACAGTGCCGATCCGATAATACCTCCTCAACCGTCTGGCGATAAAGACAGTGCCGATCCGATAATACCTCCTCAACCGTCTGGCGATAAACCAAAAGTCCCGTTCGTGCCTAAGAAAGGTAAGACGAAACTTTTCTTCCTCTTTCCGTTTACAATTGACCAAAAGGAAAATTTTTTCTTTTCACTTTCCAGTTCAAAACAAGTCTACGGCTGACAGTGCCGATCCGATAATACCTCCTCAACCGAAATATCACACATTCATAAATCCAAAAGCAAGCCAACGCCTTCCTGGAACCAGTTTGAAAAATTATAGCAACACGTGCTACCTTAATGCAATCCTCCAATGTTTGGCTCGCATTCAACCGGTTCATGAGTTCATCGCCCAAACACCGGTATATTGCAAAAGTTGCAATCATTGTTTCACATGTGCAGTAGCCGCAGCTATCGACCAGTTACGTTCTGATACAGACCAAGTCTACGAGCCAATAAAAATACTTCTGCACATGCAGGAGAGCAATCCATCAATACCATACTTCAGCCAGCAAGATGCACCCGAAGTTTTAATGCGGATCTTGCACTACATTGCTCTCGAATTCACAATGCGCTTTCCGACTATAATTTGTCCGATAGTATTAACGTTTGCCGGAGAATATGAGAAAATATGAAATATGAGTCGTGTTCGTCGTGCCATTACTCATCACCAACACAGGAAAACTTCGGATCGCTTCAGATTACGACTGAAGGTGCTACAATTATTGATTCACTAAGTCACCTCTTCGGAACTGAAATTCTGACCGACTACAAGTGTGATTGTAAGTGCCCGAACGCTGTCATAACAAAATCGACTCGAGTTTCCCAGTGGCCATCAGTGCTAATACTCCAGGTGAAAAGATTTCAACGTGCCGACAACAAAAAAGTGAAAAAATATATGACAATGCCGGAATTATTTGAAATCGATACCACAAGATATCGTTTCGCAAACGCCATCGTCCACATTGGGGAAAACCAATCTACTGGGCACTATATTGCGCTGACTCAACATCCTCGACATGGTAATATAATATGCAACGACGACATATTACATAAACCCACGAAAAATGATTATGCCGTAATTAAGGAAAATTCGTACATTGTTATGTACAAGCGTGAAGATATTTAAGTGTTAAATGTTAAGTTCTTAAGTCTTACCACAACAATTATATTTGTACTTAAACTTAAACTTAATAAACAGTAAATCTTGTCATAAATGTTAAGTTCTTAAGTCGTACCACCATGATTATATTTGTAAAATTAATTTTCATCCAATAAACACGAAGACATAACTGTTTCCGACAATGTTCCAATTTAATTCACTTATGTCGGTGAGACGTTTCCTGGTTGGGCGACTGTGACAGAGTTTCATTCACCGGAATTAACATCCGAGTTCTACATCAAGTGCTGTCCCATCCCATTCTATTTCTCAATTAAGTGAGAGGTAATGCAATCACTGTGAAAGTTCAGCTCGTACCCAGAGCCTTCGCACATAGCGATTGCGGAATCGGGACAAAGGGCTCGGGTCCGTACACACAGGCCGCTGATCCCCGTCTTGCCAACTCATCGGCCGCCTCATTACCTTCCACATTAGAGTGCCCTGGAACCCAAGCCAGAGTGACCTGATTTTCCAGGCCCAGCTGATTCAACTGGTGCCTGCACTCTTTAACAATCTTGGAGGTGGTCACAGGCGAGGTAAGCGCTTTAAAGTGTGGCTCAGTTTAGTTTTTGGGAACATTTCCACCTTGAGATATACTTGCTGATATCATCGCTGCTTCATAGACACTTCAATGGACAATGGACCTTCACCCCAATAAAGTCAATGAATTCACATCACACGGTCTGGGGTAGCTCAGACGTGAACGCTAGGGGTGAAAGTCTTCTCTATGATAACGACTAACTTGTTACTTCTGAATAGAGGAAAGAAGTCGACCTTTTCTGATGTGACTAGAGAAGAGGTTCTAAATCTGTCTTAGGCAACGTGTCACTTAGCCGGGAAATATCACTCGTGGAAAGTGATAAGGTTTAGCGTGTCAGGCTACGAACTTCGTAGTACGAAGGCAGCCGTTCAGGAATCCGATGAAGACGGATTGGGAAGTGTTCAGAGCTGAACTTGGAAATGGTGTGAGTGCCATGGAGGTAGATAGGAAGTTGGACACGTCAGATGAGGTCGACAGGGTGAACGATCAGCTGACCTCGGCACTGATTGGAGCGTACGAGGTTCTTTAGTTGACCGAGACCGTTGTATAAGAAGGCTCGGTGGAGCGATGACCTGGAAGAGAAGAAAAGGGCTATGAGGAAGGCGTGGAATGTAGCGAGACGGACGGGAAACGAAGACGGTTTTGTGGCGTTCAGAGCTTTGCGGAAGAAATATAACAGTGGTCTTGAAGCTCTCGAGCAAAAGGCTAAGAAGAAGTTCTATAAAGAAATAGATTCCGTTCCAGCGTACGCTCGGATACACAAGATACTGGCAAAGAACCTAGGTGCCCAAGTGGGGTTCGTTACAGAGCTTCTGCTAAAAACTCACTTCCCTGGCTGTTTAAACCCCCCTCAGCTTCTACCCGTCGAAACGAATCATCAACCTTCTCGTAAGGATTGGAAGTTTGCTGAACGCCTGGTGAAAAGAGGATCAAGTGGGCCGTGCATAAGTTTTATTCGTTCAAGTCGCCTGGGCCTGATGGGGCTTTTCCAGCTTTGCTGAAGCAAGGTATAGACGTGATTGTGCACCAGCTGATGAGGATCTTCACCAGTTCAGTGGTTCTTGGACATATACCGAAGTTGTGAGAAAATGTTCGAGTTGCGTTCATACCGAAGCCGGGTAGGACCACGCACGGTGAAGTGAAAGACTTTAGGCCGATTAGTTTAGCGTCATTTCTCTTGAAGACCCTAGAGAGGCTTCTCGACTTTTACGTTAGAGGCGAGGTTCTGAAAGAGTTTCCGTTGCATTCAAACCAGCATGCGTATCGGGTAGGTAAGTCGACCGACATGGCTAATCCGACAATCGATTATTAATTAATTCGGCTCATCAAACAATTGAATTAGGTACTAGGGTACAAGAAAACCAACCGTTAATCGTCTGCTTTGCTATACTTATTAATTCAAATATATGAATATGTGAGCGGATACTGAAGCATTAGTAATCATAATTGAATGCTGCACCAAGTAAAGTTTGCCTAATTTTCATTTTAAAGCATCGAATCTTATGATCCTTCTGCTGTTTTTTTTGGTATACCTGTTAATCGAACTTTTCATAATCCGCCCTAACAATCCTTTGCTGGGTTAAAGTCTAGATCATTATTTACTCGTTTCGCTAACTGTGTTTCTTCTTTTTGAGATGCTTACAATACCGAAAGTTTTTTAATGTGTCAGTGGTAAGCTGAGCGACAAACCTAAGTTACATCGATGTTGAGTGAAATGCCAGCGTCTTCCAACAAAATTTTTTGCCGGCAAGCCGTATGCAAGCTTTTTCACCAACCACTACAAACTTATGTATACACGTCTGACAATCGGTTTTATTATCTGTCACAGTTGGGAATCGAATTTGCATTCGAATTCGAATTTCACTGACAACTTCAATCGTTTAGTGGAAAGCAGACGAGTTATCCACTACGCTATTGAGTCGTACACTTGTTGCAGAAGAACGATTCGTTCCTATAAAAATGCCAAGGTATCGGCCTCAATAGTCAAAATGTCGTTTGCCTTGGTGAAAGATTAAAATAAACGATGTAATTATTTCCCTATAAAATGTTACATGGTTGGGTATAGTGTAGTGATATTATTGTCTACGTTCCAAAATTTTTGCTCGCAATCACTTCTTAAAAAATCACTAATGACATAAACAAACAATTTCTTCTTAACCCACAAGCATAACTTGTGCTCAATTATTATTTTCACCGAGAAGAAAAGGTAATGCTCGTTAGTTCTTTCCGTAAATGAAGTAACGATGTTAAAATTGAAAAACTGGCGCTGAGATAACGTTTGCCAGTGGCGCTAAAAATCTTAATCCGCCCGCTGAAAATCTTAATCCGCCCCTGGAAGAGACAGTGGGTGGTTTGATGAGAACGGCCATAAGCCTGGTTGAAAGGTGGTGTGCTCGGAATCGACTGAGAGTTAACCCGATGAAGACCAAGAGTGTGCTTTTCAGCAAGAGGAGGATAGAAAAGAGACGATTGGTAGGCGAGTTTTCGGTCTTTGGTAAAGAAGATCTACTGACGTCGTGGGTAAAGTACCTCGGAGTCATTTTCGATTGTAGACTCACCTGGATACTCCATCTCAATGAAAAGAGTGAGAAAGCCGTTGAAGTTTTTTGAATGTGTAGAAACGCCTTCGGAAAGAATTGGGAGCTTTCGCCCAGGGCTGTATGGTGGATTTACACGGCTGTGATCAGACCAATGCTTTGCCACGGATGTGTAGCCTGGTGGCCCAGGGTAAAGTTGAGTGCAGCCAGTAGAGCATTGGACAAGTTACAACGCCTAGCGGCCCAGATGTCGACACCAACTAAGGCTTTGGAAATGATTCTATCACTTCCGCCTCTGAACTTATACGTAAAGTCAGCAGCTTTTATGGCTTCAGAGAATATACTGACTAACGGTTACTGGAAAGGTGCAACGCAGTCAGGACATTCTAAGATCCGAGCACTGATGCGAGAACCAGAGCTAAATATGCCAAGAGACGCCATGATGCCAGAGCTGGATGACATATTCGAATGTATCATTCCCAATAGGAATGAGTGGCTAGGCGAAAGACCGAGGTGGCCTCCAAGTGACGGCATTGTTTTCTACACAGATGGGTCCAAAGGTGATCACCTGATCACCATTGTGAACTTTTGAACATGTTTTCACAGGCCACCACGCATCCATGTTCCAAACGGAAGTGTTTGCCATCTCGGAGATCTCCACGTCCACGGTAAACACATTTACATATGTACAGACAGTGAATCGGCTATCAAAGCAATACAATCGCCACTAGTAAAGTCATATTTGGTATATGAATGCAAAACGGGTCTAAATGCCCTGGCCAGCCGAAATGAGGTGACGCTTCTGTGGGTATCGAGTGACTCTGGCATCAACGGAAATGAGACTGCTGACGAACTGGCACGTCAAGGGGCGAGCGAAAAATACATTGGACCAGAACCGCGTTTTGGTATACCGAGGTTGGCGAGTAAAGCGATAGTGAAACATTGGCTATCAAAATCACACAATGTGCAATGAAACACATGCGACGAAAGTAAGCACACGAAATATTTCTACAAAAGATTGTCATGTGAAAGGAGTGAAGCCATACTAGCCATACTACAAGAGATCAGATATTAAAAGGCTAGTCGAGATCATGACGAATCATTGTAAATTGAATAAGCATCTCTACACGATGTGCATGTGCATGTGTGAGTTAGAGGAGGAAACAGGAATGCATCTGGTCACCTCCTGTCATAGGTATAGAGCGCTAGGAAAACGTCCATTTTTGTACACCCGGTTATACCGGTTTCTAAAGTCCCAAATTTGGCATATTTCATCAAAAGGACGGAGCAGCAAAAGGACTGTATTAACCGGCAGCTGACGTCGATTCGTTCGAAAAATTTTCTGCCTTCATTTCGCCGATCTGAGATTTTTATGTTTTTGACTTTTGTTTTGTAACTTAGTTTGTAAACTTTGATGCACTTTCATTGAATAAATGAGGGTGATTTGAAGGGGGTTTGGAACAAAGGGTCATAGATCCAGGTTCCTATCTGATCATTTGGTCAGACCATCCGAAATCCATCCTATCTATCTATCTATCTAACACGGCGTACAAGGTTTTCGCTCGAGTGCTGTTCGGTGAACTAAACATACGGGATGAGACTGTCATTGGAGACTATCAAGGCGGATTCAGACGAGATCGCTCAACAACCGACCAAATTTTCAATCTTCGTCTGATTCTGCAAAAGGGAAGAGAATTTTGTTTGATTTAAAGGAAGGTATGAAACAGGGCGACGCACTGTCTTGCTTGCTCTCCAATCTGGCTTTGGAAATCGCAATGAAGCGTGCTGGTATCCAAACCAACAAAACACTGGCGACTGGAACAGTTCAACTTCTGGGCTTTGCAGATGACTTGGATATCGCCAGCCGTGCACACTGCACATGTATCACTAATCTGAGAATCCAGGCGGAGAGAATGGTCAACGAATCTAAAACCAAGTACATGAAGACCGAGCCAAATTCGGTAGCCGATCAACAGGGACACGTAATAAGCATTGGAGAATACAACCTGGGGATAGTTGATGAATTCATCTATCTTGGAGCGTTGATTCGTTCGGATGGTGATAGTACACCGGAAATTCAACGACGAATCGTGGCAGATGCTATTACGGTGTAAATAAACATTTACGCTCGAGTTGATATTGAAGAGAACGAAGTGCCAAGTCTACAAAACACTCATCCGTCCAGTTCTGATCTATGGATGTCTTGGACGGTGAAGAAAAGTGATGAACAGTTGCTCCTAATGTTTGAGCGTAAATTGCTACGCAACATATTTGGAGCGTTGCGCGAAGGTGAAATGTGGCGGCGACGATACAATTTCGAATTGAAGCATGATTATGGCGAACCGGATATAGTGGCAGTGGTGAAAGTCCAACGGTAGAGGTGGGCGGGGTATCTAGCGCGCATGGATAATAATAAAATGTGGATAATAATATTCCGAAATGATCCAGAAGGGCGAAGAGGGAGAGGACGCCCAAAAATGAGATGGATAGATGGCGTCGAATCAAATCTTTGGACGCTGGGAGTAAGGAGTTGGCAAAGTGTCGCGAATGATCGACAACGATGGAACGGAATTCTCGATCAGGCCAGGGCCCATAAGTGGCTGTAGCGCCGAAAAAGTAAAGTAAGAAGTGTTACATTGGTCGCAATAGAAATTATAGACCGTTATTTGATGTGATCGTTTATAGTGCCCCATGTTATTTCAATAGTCATTCGGTGGTAAACAAAAAAATCACACGTACTTTAATTTGCGGAAATGCAGATTGAAAGCCAAAAATACAATCGACAATGTTATTCCCACCGACGCAAATGATGTTATTGTGTAGAATGCGAATGGTGCTATAGTTGCAACACGTAGCTTAAATACGCGTTTAGCAATCGGCACCTGACCTCCTTTCCATTTGATTTTTACACATTCGGGACAATTGAAATCAAGTACTGACTCAGAAGGATAATACAGAACCACTGGTTGCAAACGACCGCCTTGTATTTGATAGAAAATCGATGTACCAACTCGGTCAGCACCGCTGAACGACACTGGTCCCTAATTGAATACGATTGCATTGAATGGAAAAGCATTGGAAGATAACACAATTCAGTAACTCACCGACACACCCATAAATTTCATGTTACGAAATTGATTCATGAACTCAGAGGTCATGTCATATCGGGTATAGTCAAATCCGTCCAATTTCAAGCTTAACGAGCTATTACGCCAATATTGTTCTGCTCCACGCACTGAAATACAATCACGATTGTGGAATCAACAATTCTATGGGATCCGACCGACTAATCAAAACGTACTTGCTAAAGCGATGGCCCAAACTGCATCGTAAGTTTGTGGCGCATATCTTGACATTAGATGTGGACTGTGATAAGCCGCCAATTCGTTTCGGAACATTTTATTCGTTAGTCCACTGTAACTTGTTCCAGCGCCCACTATACTATTGTGACTTGAAACGATCAAAACATTTTGAGACGCTTCGGCCATATCAGATTGGCCACAATCGTCGGACGATTGTTTCCACCATGGCGGGCCGATGGTTTCGTGTAAGATCCATGCATAATCGGCACCGTACATTCCTAATTTAAATGCCTGGAATATTTAAGAACACCAATTATGTGGAACTTGTCTCTGAATTTTGTATACCTCACAGAAGATTTTGGGTGCAAGATGCGGGGAAAAGCTTCCAATTATTATGCGAGTGTCCAAATCCTATATGAAAGAAAAGAAAAATTGTGAAAGTTGTCTAAATCGAACAGAAGTTTAGTTGGTATTATTGTGTGTAAAAGTTGAGTTATTCATCACTCAGCAGTGAATCGTTCTCAACAGATCAACACTTTTTGTTCCTAATTTATATTATTGATATGCCAAGTGCTGTTAGAGAAGTGACCTTGTTCGCGAACGATACTTGGTTGCATGTTACTTTTCTTTGCTTTATTTTTGTCTACGACTTGTGTTTACAAAAATTTTACATGTTTGATATAATTTAATTTAATTTCATATAATGTGCCGGTATGCGTTTTCATTGATCGTGTTACGGGTCTCGCATTCGCAATTCCCTCCTTCTCTTCTTGTGTTAGCCCGAATCGCTTTTGTCGCTATCGCATTTCGCGGGCCCAACTGTGTTTTGGTCGTCCTCTTTACTTTAGGGATGACTATCGACCACGTTCTTATGTGGTGAAAACGCAGTCAGACTTTTTGGGAGCGTAAATTATGTTCTAAAAATCAATTTTTCGTTACACACAGTTGTCGTTGTTGCTCAAGTCTTACATACTAGTTCAAAATTTTCCTTTAGAGGCCATGAGTCAGAGAAATGATACCTGTTCTCTGTATAAAGTACGTACGCGGAAAATGACCAATTTTCGAAACCCCCCCTTCCCACTATTGTCAGTACGGCGTATTACAAACGTGAGAGTGAAACCATAAAAGCAATGTGTGCTAATTGAGAGACAAGTTCCTTATGACTTGTTTTGCCCTTCCTTTCAATCAAAGCTCGGTAGAGAGCTGTGAAAAATATTTCAGTTCCGTATGTTAACTGAAATCTCACCGTAAACTCAAAGAGGGTTTCAATATTACTCCTAACAAAAATAAGGGTTTTAGTGGAGGTCCGTGTTAGGGACTGTTCACATTTTACGTCAAGCTGTAGGGTGGGAGGGGGTGTCTTGCCAAACGTGACGATAGAATACGGGGAAGGGGGAGGGTTCACGCGAAGCGTGACGTCACGTTTTAAAGATTTGATTAGGAAAATAGGAATATTAGAAATATTACGCTCAATCAGTCGTTTATCTGGCCCATTTTATTTTATTAAATTTACATTTCTAGAGTGACAGTCCGGTTTAGATATCTAATTTCTGATATAACTTATGCTAGATATGTTTTGCAATAAGACATATTACTACGAATCCATGACCTTGTCCCGTCACGGTACGCTTGAACGAACATTAAATGAAAAAGTGGATGCACTTTTGATGTTTGTGAATATATCCAATGAGGACAATGCCCTAGATAGTATTTTTAAGGGGAAAAGAAAATCCGTCCGTAAAATCCGGAATACCGGGTCGACCGGGTCACAAGCGG
>JANTFA010143642.1:0-11928 GCA_026413405.1 Phytosciara flavipes | reverse complement strand
TATTTTTAAACTTTGAAAAATATTGGCGGCGTCGGCAAATGACTTTATTCGGTCTTTCAGCGGCGGCGAAACCAGCCGCTGAAATTTTAAATTTCAGCGGCGGCGGCGCCCTTTTTTGACTCTTTTTCGACTGACGCACGGCGCGGCTAACTTCGGCGCCCGGGTCTAGATGTAATGCATAACTCACACCGCGCTGTCTGAGTGCAACGTCTTACGAACGTATAGTTTGTGGCACTAGCGTCACGAAACATTTGCAAAGGTTTTTATCGCACTAGTGCGAAAAAAGTCACGTGTTACTGATGTCACAATCCCAATCGTTTGTTGATCTTGCCAATCCAAAGCGCAGCCGACATCTATTGCGATTTTCATACGACCTCATGACAATACGATGCTTTATTGCACAAGCGAGAAGGGGAAAACCAAGTATTTAACGATATCGGTTAATATGACAGATATTTCAAACAAACGTATGAATCAGACCAGATGGTTGTCATGCTATACAATATTAATGTTCTATTTAAGACACTGCGACATTATTATGCTACTATTCAATGCAGCGTCAGTGTGGCAGCGTAATGGTAATAAACAATACTTTTTGGAGTGACATCAGTTCAGCTTTGATTAGTATAGAGAAAGGATCTTCCCACGCAACCTTTTAACCTGGTATATTGATCTCCTAAAAATACGAACTGACGATTCAAAATCAGCGCTGATCAAGATCAGATCTTCAAATTGTTTGATTCAAATATAAGGTAAGCTCACCGAAAAATTGAAACAAAAGAAAAACGTTTGTGTCGGTCGGTCATTTTATAGAAACTGAGTTGGTTCATTAATATGGAACAATGGATGTTCTATACACTTGAATCTTTGTTGAAAAATTTATTCGGTTTTTACAGCTCGCAGCTCGGGGTCATCATCGTATTGGCTTTAAGGTGAAGTTTACTGGTTGGTAACATGAATTTGATCGAAGAAGCTGATAAAATTTCGTCCATCAGTGGTAAAACAACACTACTTACTGAAGAAAAGCAAGTCGAATGGATTATCGAACATTTTTCCACGGTGGTGAAACAGAAACTACCAGACGTTAAATTCACTTTTGATTTGGGTGAAAGTATTGGGTTGCCAAGCACTTTCAACATTTATCTAGAATATGAGGGTGTTGCAGCTAGATTTAAAGCGTCGTGTCATAAGAGAAATCAACCAGAAGACATTGTGTGTGTGACATTTGATGCTTCCTTAACGCATGGTTCTAGAAAATTATTTTCTGTTGAAGGACAAAGCAATTTGGTCGGGGGCTGGATAGGCGTACAACCAAGTAAAGATGACACTGCTGTCCTTCAAATCAAATTAACCTTATTCGGCAATGAAGCTATATTGGTGTCTGATCAAGCTGAAATCAATGACATTTTGAAAGATAAATCCACTCAAAAGATTACTGAAGACATGCAGCACCTGCTTGATAGCGGAGACAATTCGGACTTTGTGATAAAAGTGCCATCCGATGATGCATCAGGTGGTTATGAATCGTTCAAAGTGCACAAAAACATTTTGGCCGCTAGAAGTGAAGTATTCAAAGTTATGTTCGAGACACCAATGCTAGAAAGTCAGTCAGGAGAGGCAACATTTGAAGGCATAAGTCCAGAAGCGTTGAAAATATTTCTGAAGTTTCTTTACACCGGAATGGTCGATGAAAATTGGAAAGATAATGCAACAGAAGTGCTGGATGCAGCTAATCAATTTTCGTTGCCAACGTTAAAGGAATTCGTTGACATGAATTTACACCTTTTGTGCGATGCTAAAAACGCCACTGATTTACTTCAAATGACAAAAATGTATGGTCTCGCAACGGCTTTCAAACATGTTGTCAAGTTCATTCAATCGAATGTTCATGATATTGCAAAAGATTTGTAATTTTGAATTATTCGTTTAGTGTTTCACACTTGAATTAAATATGAAAATTTGTTTGATTTGGCTCGATTTGAATAAAAAGAATCTGTTTGCATCTGAAGTGGTTTTCATTATTGTCCGATGTTTGGTTTAAAAATTTTAAAACGGTAGTTTTTCATTGCGAAACCTGATTATTAATGTTATGACCAGGTGAATCATGGTCCAGCAGTACACTGACCGCATTTACTATTTAGGGGTCGTTCATAAATGATGTCACGCTATAGGGTGAGGGGGAGTCACTGAAATCGCACGTGACTGGACAAGGGGGGAGGGGGAGCGTTGATTTCCGGACAACAATAAACTTCGGATCGCTTTCGCTGTTGAGCTCTGAGAATTATAACCTGTTACCATATGGCTTATGTTTAAGTTGAGATCAAAAATCGGTCTTTTCCATCTGTCGAAGTGACGTTTCAAACGTCAAAAGCAAACCTTTTAGAAATCAGTCCAAATCGTCTGCATCTCTCTTAAACTTCATAAGTGCAATATTTAGAATTAATGAAAAATAAATGATCGCACGAAATATTTATTTTTTTGACATTTGAAACGTCACTTTTTGACAGATTGAATAAGCCAACTTTGATTCCAACAGATTCTTATGTTGTTGAGTCGACAACATTGTCTCACAGAATGAATCTGAAAGAATTGTGAAAAATATTTTTCGGTGATGGCATCGTTGAATGAGCATGTTAAACACGTGCACAGTACTAAGCCGATGGCAATTACGAAAATAAGACCTTCTACTACATGATTGCGGCTTGTACAGCCAACGAAGTGATGGCAATTATATCGAATAATGAAAACTTCGAGGACGTGGAATGGTTGATCTGCACGAAGTTCAAGCAGCCAGCATGTTCGAACTCATTAGTGTTTATAAAAAAACGGACGTCATTCACAAAGGTGTATCTGAAACTTAGCAGAATTGGACAAAGGGGTAGGGGGGTGTCAAAAATTTACCAAAAATAACGGACGTCATTTATAAACGGACCCTCACATCCAGATCGGACTGACCACAAAAGGATCCTTAGGGCGTTTTATTGCAAAGCTGTCGCCATTGTGCCAGCCTGAATAAACGTCGTTTCCGAATTGACAGGGTGAAAAAATTTGGAGAGAATTTTAATAAAAAAAAATCAGTAAAACTCTATTTGCAGGCTGTCGAAAATGATCACTTTTGTTTGGGGGGATAGAAGTTAGAAACGGACAAACGGAAGTACCCGCATACCGTGTAGCCTATATTGTCTACCTTCGATAGATGTTCAAACTAATCTTAAAAAAATATTCGAGACGCGGTAGATAGCAAAATTAAGGTCAATACCATACTCTAGCAATCAAATAAGAAAAGTTTGTAAGTTACTGTAGCCTCTTTATATGTGTGGGATGGACGTTGAATTTCGTGGAAATGAATTTGTATTTCGAAAGTGTCTAAAATCTAGAAGTTAAATTAACAAAAAATGATTCATTGTGAACTGACGACCAAATCGGTTTAATGCGATTTCAGTTCTCTCTTACACACGAAGTGAAGCTTTCCTTTGGCCTCTTTGCTTTGTTTGGAGGCGTTCGAAATTTCCGCCTTCTGCTCGATTAGAAGGTAAAATGAATGTTCGATTGGATCCAAGTTTGTTTTGGACTGCACTCTATACTTGCCTTATCAGTTTTACTTCTATAAACTCAATGAAGAGTTTAACCTGAAGTGAATCCACATAGTTTATGATTTCTCACTCTCACTTTCATACGGCAATCCTAGCAATCCTCGGTTCCCGGATCGTTCAAAATATTTTCAAGAAATTCAGCAACTTGAAAAAATCGTTCGAACTATAATGCAGAGATCACATTCTCTTCCTTTTCCCTTTCATTCTCAGGTGAGCTCTATAGTGAGCTCGCTTATGATGATTTAACCATACAAGCCCATCCATGCTTGTTGGAAATATTAGCCTATCTTCTGAATAAATTTGAAAACGCCACCGTTCTAAATGCTAAAATTATTTTTATTCCTACACAAGTACAGTTAGTACGATATCGAATGTATAAGTGGGCAATATCCTCGTTAATTTCCCTTCATCCGATCAGTTTTTAGATTTCCTTCCAAGTAAAATTTGATTGATTCTCTCGAACTTGGAGGGTTTTGTCGATTTTTCCGTCAAAGCACGATTTCTAGCTCGCACTTCACTAAGTTCGATTTGTTGCGACTTCATTTTAGATTCGAGACTTTTGATCTTATGTTTTGCATCCAAGTTTTCTTTCGTACTATGCTCCAACAGCTGTTCCATTTTCGTTTTGTCTTCTCTCAGTTTCTCATTCGCTTTTAGGATGTTGACCACATATTCGTTACAGGAGGAGTGTGACTCAACGAAATCGTTCAACGCCAAGAGTCCTTCGAGCGCTTTCTCACTGGATGGAACGATCTTTTCAAAATCCAATTTTGCCTTCTCATGTACGTTGTAATCCGATAACAGCCGAGTGTCGTCCAAACAATTATTCTGGAACGTCAACTGTTGTTGAGATGGACGAATCCCTTCTCTGGTTTTCAGTTTACATTTTACGTCCCATATCGTATCCGATGGATTGACGTCTAGAGGAATTTCCGTACCCAAAATGTTCACGAATATCTTCATGTCACCGCCGAGTTGCTTTGCACGCAGTAAATTTGATTTTTTTTCTAATGTCGTGCAGTCGGACACAATAGTTTTCTTTATGTCAGCGGAAATGAATCGTTATTGTCCTGAGCCTTGGCTTTTATTTCCTTAATGATGTCAGACTGTTCAATGATCAACACGATGGTCTTCACATGCATTCTAAAAGAAAGAGGGAGAGGACGACATTAAATTAACGAATAATGATGTTATTTTACCGACCGTCGCTAGTTTATCACCTAAATCTTTAATCGTTGCCAGCCCACTGCGAAAGTGGATAATTACATAGCAATTTGCCCTCTGTAAAATGATCCATTACAAACGGTAGGCAAACTACTATGAAACAATAAACATTGGTAGTTGCCAGGCAACTTCCGCAGAAGCAAGTAACAAAACGAACAAAGCCATAAACGTTGGGTGCTTTGCTATTTCTTAACTCGGGATCAGTTCGTGAAACTCGCTAACTCGCTCATGCGTTTTAAGAAACTCCATAATATGAGTATATATTATGAAGACTGTTATTTTAACTCGTGTAGTTGCATACCTCGCTTTCGGCTCGGATATGCAAACTCTATCAATGTTAAAATAACCTCTTTGGTTAAATATACACTCATTAGTACATCTTTTATCACAGAATTAGTCCCTCATATATTGAATCACTTTCGCAGCACCCAATGTAATAAACTAATGCCACTTCTTGGAAGAATGTTCGCTGTAAAGGTAAATTCGAGGTTTACTTCAAGCGAGTATGTACCTGATCACGGGTCACTCACAAGAAATGATTTTTGAATTTTCCTCACAATGCAAATGTTTAAATCTCCTGACTGGACTGTAACCTTCACAACACCTCCTGTTGATCACAAAGAAGACGGAAAAACACAATTTTCGCACACATACATGAAACATCGTGAATCATTTTAAATTTCAACACAAAACTGTTGTCATCATTCACTATTTTGGTGTGTTTGCTGTTTGTATCATTGCAAGAAAATTTATGGTAGAGAAATCTATTTTTGTCAGATTGGTCACTCATAGTCTGCCTCTACCATGGATACTTATACCCGTAAATCACAAAGCATTTACTTACCATCTAGAACACTCGTCTTAAGTCTTAACTGTCTTGTCAAGTAGTTCATAGAGTTGAACAAAGGGAATTTGTATGTCGTCTTAAAGACGGTGATTGAAGTGATATAATGTTTACAATCAATGATCATAGCGTCAAAGAGAAACGAAATTTGTCTACTCTCTATCTTGGAATACACTCACAGAATCTTAAGTTTGTGCACATTTAGATTTCTGGTCGATCACCAAAGCACCCTTTCCACATAGAGTAAACCAAACTAAGATTTGATATTGTTTACTACATAGATGAGTACACCGTTCGTTCAAAATGCATGCAAAATCGTCACAAAGCAAAATGCCTGCAAAATAACGGCGCGAAATTTTAAACGCGTGAATAAGAATGTCTGTATGTGTGATTTGTTGATTAATTCTTAGTTGAAATTCAATATTTTGTATCTCTGCACAATAAAACTGAATTTCATCTAATAATTACTCAATAAATGACACACATTTTTAGTCGCGCGTTTAAAATTTCGCGCCGTCATTTTGCAAGCATTTTGCTGGATGTTGATTTTGCAAGCATTTTGCACGAACTGTGTAATACACCATAGGCATAAAGGAAGTACGTGCTGGTGGATCAGACCATTTGCACAATCTTGTAATTCGATGAGTGTAACTTTGAAACATGTGAGAGAGTGAATAATGAAGACAACTGTGTTACGACAAATAAAAGAGTATAAAAAACGTAAGCAAACAAACTACCATCACACACCTAGATATATATACCAAATCTAAGCATTGCAACATCTCCACAATAATGATGTCTCTCGATAGAAATTTAAACGGAACGTTCATGGTCACAGAAAAACAACGAAATTCGAAGAAGGTCGATTTTCTTGGTCAAACTGTAGGTAATTCACTGATGGGCAACAATTTTTTGGTTCTGTTTGGATTTTTTTTTCAAATTTATTATGACTTTCGTGACTTATAATGACTTTGGGAGTTTTCCAATTCCTATAATCTTAGAAATACTTCATTCCTGAAAAGGTCGGAAGTCGTTCGGGATTATGAATTCAGTATCATTTTTGGAACATCTCCTTTCTCTAGAACTCATTCACGTTCAGTTTAGTTAGTTTTCCAAATTCAACAAATGTTCTTTCCGAGGATTTGACTAGAAAGCTATTGAAAGTATAATTGAACTCAAAATTCAATTTATTAACCGCTTGGATGACTACAGGTGTCTTATCTTGTAATTTAAAAAACGTAAATTAAAAAACTTTAAAAATTTCATCTCTTAAATCAAGGAATAGAGCTTAATAATCTTTGTTTATCACCATAGTAACCACTGTGTCAAACTCCTGACACTGGGAAAGAGTGGCGCTGGAAGATGAAACAAACCTCCTGACAAAGAATGAAGTGACGCAAGTCTTTTACTTTCTTTTCAGAAATGGAGACAGTGAAGACTCCGACACGTAAAAGTTTTACTTCGATGTCTATTGTTTACCTTGAAAGATTGCGTCCCTTGTTTTGAAACCTCTTATATGGTGTGGACTTACTAATGTGAGCGCATGATTATATTTGTAGTCTGTTAGATAAGCCTCACATTGTTCAATACATTCCTCAGAAAAATTCGAGTTGCACTCCGAAAAAAATGTCTCATATGAATCCTCTAAAGGCTATGCATGTTACTTTTCATGTCAGGTCATCGTGAGTTTTTTGACTCTTTGGAGAGGTATGACCTGAATTGTGGGAGTAGTTTCCCCCTGGATTGAGATGTAGAGCATTGAAATGCGTTTTGTACATGAAGAGTCCCATTCGATAATTGACCAACGTCAGTGCCATATTAAGCTTTACAAAATTTGCTAAAAAGTGGTGAAAATTTCAACAAGATCATTGCTCTATTGCTCGAGAAAATTTTCCTGAAACTCTTCCAAATTAAAAATCCTAAGTTCGGAAGTCATCTGAAGTAATGGCTCTTTCAGGTTGTTAGACAATCGTAGTTTCAAAAATATTCGTTTGGTTTTTCATTGAAAGGGTTGATTTGGGTCAGATTCCACTTTTAGAAGCAACATTACACTCAGTGGCAAGCAATTGTCTACCAGGTAAAGTTGTGATTTAGAAGAAAAGAGAAATGGATTGCCGTATTTTCATTCCACTACAAAAATCGAAATCCACCATCATCATATGAAAAAAAAACTACTTTTTGGAACAAACCAATGTGTGCGTTTTCTGTATATGTTTTATAGCTTCGTTCAAATGAGCTAAACTTTGTTTCAAACGAGAATTTAAAGCTGAAGCAATAGAGCAACCAATAAAGATGGTCTTAACCTGTTGTTTTACAACCTTGATCAGAAGTGCCTAGAATAAAAAAAACATAGAAAAAACATCGAAAACAAACTCAGGCTATATGGTTGCAAACAATCCGCTGAATACAAAACGTCACGAAGCAATAGAAGAAAAAGAAACAATTTGTAAAAGGTAAATAAACTTACTAAAATACAAAAAACACAGTTCCGTGAGTGTTGCAGTGTTATTTTCTGAGTCAATGTAGATATTGTATTTCAACTTTAAACTGAAAATGCGAATCGGTTCAGCCTTCACAAGAACTACGCCGAGGTTTGTAAAGCTTATTCTAGAAATGGTGCAACAAATTAATCATGAAATATGCGTTAAAACATGATGAAAACCTCCATGAAATTATCCCAGTAAAACACTACGTCAAAACTTCCTGTACTAACTGATAGATACACGCCGCATATATTTCCGACAGTATTGGTCGTACTGCTGACCACATCATACATCAACCCAGCAAAAAACTTTTTGTCAAAATCACGAGATCGTAAGTTAGAGCCCATAAACTAATCCTGAGTCAAGCTACTCGGCTGTACAGGGAACATGAAGTTTTCACAGATACCTCAAGTGAATTTCATCCGATTTTCTTCAAAGATAATGACCTTCCGATTTTGCTGCTTGCAATTTAGTAAGTTCTCACACTCGTCCCGCTCAATAATCCTAATCCACACCCGTCTTCCCCAAATAATCAAACGTTTTAAAATTGCCACCTCATCAAACAACTCAGCATCTGCCACATTACCTCTTTCGTTTCAGTGACCGATTCTCTTCGTTTTTTTTGTCATCGTGAACGATAGATGAAGGTTCGTTTATGAAAGATTTCATGAACATTATAAGGAATTCACATTCCTATTCTTGACGAGAATAGAAAGAGTGCTACACTAACTGACATTCTCCTTTTTACATCACCACCATGAACTGAAATCCAAGTGTATGTGTGAGATCCTTATCATTACCTTAAACATTCAAAGAAATGTGTAGTACACCTATAGTACACACTTTCATTTTTGCATCTTGTTTCAGTCCGACAGCTTCTAACACTAGTCACAATAGCTGCAAGATGAAGAAATCGTGCGCTGCATTTCTACCGAGTGCATGTATAAAGAAGGCATTATGCAGGAATATCTTCCGTCGTGTAGGTATGTTTTTCATCGCGCACGTATGTTATACATTTGAACAAAAAGTGCTGCGCGCGACTTCTTCATCTTGCAGCTATTATGAAGTTTCTTTGTAGAAAGTAAATTAAATCAAAAACGAATTTCGATCACATAAATTAAAAACAATTTTTTGAACCTAGATCGAACACTGCGAATCAGTAACCAGGACTTCTATCAGGCAACAGCAGACAAAATGTCCAAGTATGTTACAAAACCATTTTTCCAAAAGAGAAAATCGAATCGCCCACTTCTTTTCAGATCAATGCCACAATTAGTCGTATCGAAAATTCCTACAGTTGCCGAACTCACATCACCGACGCTTCCCATACCATGTTCGGTTGAGAACTGTGACAGTATATTAACCAACACCGGAACCCTCTACTTACATATGCTTAAGCACCACAATATTGACAACAGAGAGTCTAACTCGAAAGAGATTCGATACTTTTGTCCCGAAGACAATTGTAAATACAATGAAAATGTTCAGCCGAATGCCAAATCATTTTCGTCGAAAAAATACCTAAAGCAACACTACATGAAAGTGCATGCAAAGAAGACCCTGCCATGCAATCGATGTGATAAAATATTTTCTAGTCAATCGTACAAAAGTGCGCACGAATCGAGTTGTGGTCAACAATTTATTTGCAGCGAATGCAATTGGACCTACAAATCAAAAGAGGCGTTGATGACACATTGCAGGAGAAAGAATCATCCCTACGTTAGGCCAATAATAAATTGCAAGGAATTGATTGTCCATTCGACTGCCAATAAATTTGTCCAAATTGCTCCCAAAGCATCATGCAGTACATCTACAGATACGTCGTCAGTAGCACCTTCGATGTTGTTGTGCAAGAAAACTCAAAGTACTCAAACACTGCCAGTAGATAGCGGAGATACAAATTTCTTGAACCATTGGAACAAACTAGCAACCGAACCTCATCCGAACAAAGACAGTAAGCCGAATAAAGTGAAAACGAAATGCGTTAAAAGTGAACAGACCAGTACGAGCAACAAAAATTTTCGTAATTTGGACATTTTCGACGCAGAGAGTAGTACATTGATGACCATCAGCAGCTACGCACAAACCGATAAAAATCTGAACAATTTGAATTACGTCGAGGATGATAGTTTGTCGTATTTCGGTTCAGAGAACTTTCACACAGAACTTTGTCATATCGAAACCCAGACCGAGTATCGACTGTTCCAAGAAAATATTTCCGAGTCTGCAAACAGTGATAATTTGGAGCAGATGCTTTATAGCAACATGCATACGCAAACTTGTGACGAAATACTGTCCGAATTGGGTCTAGCTGATATTCAGACTCAAACCAATTGGCCGGAAACGGATTACAGTGATTTGTTGGTGTCGACGGAAACACAAACTATTGATTCGACATTTTTGCTGGGTAATTCATCATCAACTCAAACGCAAACCATTTCGGATAATTTTTGATCCAGAGAATTTGTTAAAATCTGTTTAATGAACATACCAGTGGGTACTTTTAAATTTGTGCATACATTCGATTCAGCTGATCCTCGTTTTCTGGCACATTCGGTTGATTTTATTATCAAAAATTTTTAAAAATGGCAAAGGCGCTGCGTGATGAAACAGCTGAATCGAATGGTTGCACACATTTGTAAGTCGTCCACTGCATGAACTTTGCTGCAGATAAAATAAAGAAATTTGTTCAGAGACTCAATCAAAGTTTTTTCATCAGATCAGGTCGTGGATTAGGTCGAAAAGTGACAGTATCACTGTAGCGTTCTTCGTTGACTGCATTCATTGAATGGGTCACTCCTCTTCCCTCTGTGTTCGTGAGATAATTTGTAAATTTTCTACTTCTGACAGAGTATACAATACTGAAAACTCCCGTTTCCGTGTGATTGTTGATCTCAAGTTCGACTCGGGCTAAGAAACTTTACAAAAAACCTGCTATTCCGTCAAAATGCAAGTATGCCACAATCTGAAAATCAATATTTTCGTTAACGACTTTCATACTTGCGCCTTATGGGAGAGTAAATGCGACGACTGAAAGACTGATTTCCTCACATTGCGACTTGCTTCACATTTTAAAAACACTCAAAGCTGGAACCGAAATTTTTTTCCCATTCACAGGCCCAGAGAACAACCGACCCCCATTATTTCGGTGTTGATTTGTAGATGATAATATGAGTTATGCAAAGACTTTTTGAAAATGTTTTCTCTGTTGCTAGAAGTCAATTAAGTTACAAATTTAAAGGTTAAAGTAAGGCTAATTTTAAACGGCTAACTAATTTCACACGGAAACCTCGACTTAGAGTCTGCTCGATAGAAAGCTTCGTTCATTACCTCTACAATGATATCTATCGAATTGCCGAAAAATCACATGGCTAGGACATTCACATCACTAGGAAGCCCTTCATAAATGACGTCACAATATTTTGTAGACTTTGGGGGGAGGGGGTCGAAAAGTCTACAAAATATTGCTACGTCATTTATGAACGGCTTGATGTGAATATCGAAGCCATGTGATTTTTCGGTTACGCAAAAAGGGGTCAAAATTGACCAATATTTGTTAGGATCGTCACGTTATCTTGAACCCCTCATTGTGACGTCATTTATGAAAGGCCCCTAGGAAATTTCATTGTAAGGTTGGAGACATTGCAACAACACAACACTGTCAACAGGCTTTCGCCACCTGACTGAATGACATTTACAAACGAACACAGAACACGAATTTTTTTAAAAGAGTTAGGAAGAGTTAGTTAGCTAGTTCGTTAGGAGAGAGAGAGAGAGAGAGAGA
>JANTFA010143641.1:0-21950 GCA_026413405.1 Phytosciara flavipes | reverse complement strand
ATTGCATTTGGGTAAGATTTATAATACGAAATGTTGTAGACACATGTAGCTGCTTCAGTCAAATTATAATATTGAAATTTTTTCGTTTGTTGAACGCTATAATGCGTAATATGCGTAAACAGATGAGGATGAACAAAGCGCACATCATACGCAAAAATATGGTTTTTGACTGTTTCGGCACGATCGGCACGATAATAAAATACAGAGTCGGTTATCTAAGGCCGTTAATACGAAAATGGCAACTGATAGATAAATTCAGCGATAATTCTTTATTAAAGCCGACGTATTATAAAACATCGTGTGTGTCATTTTCCCACTGAACTGAATTCCCATGCCCGCCGGCCTTCTTTCCAAATCGACAACAATATATTTTTGGTTCAGAAAAACCAACATTTCTGATGAAACGTTTGAGAGTGCATGCCATCAGTGTAGCACACATTTCCAAAATCAATATTGCAAAATATATGACTCAAACGATAATTTCTTTATCAACGCGTTGAAACATTTACAACAACAACAACAACAAACGAACGGTGTTGTCCGTCTCTATTGCTCCTCATCCGATCCATTGCAGCACACGTTGGGTGGAATGCCATTCCGAAAATCAGCAAAATTGATTTTTACAAAAACAAAAATCGTGTGCCACTGTCTCATATTTACTTAAGAGATTTTTGTTTAAAGTTTTTATAAACGAACGAACGAAAAAAAAACCCACAAATTTCTAAGGCCTTCAATGCAATAAAAATATTTATTCCGTTTTGATTTCAGTTACGTTTTATCTTGCATGATCGTAACATTTTTGTCTGACACACGCGCGGACACTCATCACCTTACACTTTGAGGCATTTAAATTTTTTAAAGTTGTGTACCACACAGCATCTGAAATTCAGAAATTGGTAGTATACTCGTTCCGGGTATAACATTAAGAAGTAGCTAGTAATATGGAAACTACTACTACTACTACTACTACTACTACTACTACTCACTACTACAACTTCTTTTAGTACTCTACGACACCATGTAACGCATCATTTTCATAACTGAAATGCTTGTCAGATTATACTTCAACCTGTACGTATTAACATATTATAATGTCCACATCACTCATAGTAAAACACATTTTACTGTGTGTACCTATCGAATAAACTAAAATTTTCGTATATCGTACATAATATATACCACAGGCCCCAAACCTATCGAGTTTTTTTTTTCATTTCTCGCACAACCGAAATGTACAAAGGTCGCTCTTTATCGATATTAAATTTAATTTACTGAATGTCCATAGCCCATTAGATGTAATTACTATTTTTCTGTGATATATTTATATTGTATGGAGAAGAGAGGCACAGAGCATAGTATACATATTGAATATTATAGTGTAGACACTGTGTGCAGCAATGACTATAAAAACGAGAGAAGACCACCGTAGCAGACGCTGATACAGAGCCCCGTACGATCTCTCGTATGTCTAGCTTGCGCGTAGCTCTACTACTTACGTAGCCCTAGTATCTGAGCAACCCTAGTGTGACCGCATACTTAGTACAAACAAATTTTATGAGGCATATCTGTTGTGTGAATCCATTTTTTAACCAAGCTACAATTCGGCCTCCATTTTGTCTATCAAATGAAACAAAAATTATGGAAATCGTAAACCTGAGTGACATTTTCTTGGCCAAGACATTCTTCAAATCATGGCACATTTTTGGCCAAACAAAGAAAAGTGCAGAAAAGTGTGCCATCACGGCTTCACGGTTAAGGGTCGATTTAAAGAATGTCTTGGCGAAAAAATGTCACTTAAATTTACAATTTTTTACTCCAGTTATTCGCAAAAGAACACCGAGTAGCGACCGGGCACATTTTTCTTCAAACGGGAGATACAATTCGAACTCCATTTCGTTAGCCTTTTAAATGAAATAGGAATCACGAAAATCGAGTTAACTTTACTAGATTTATACACGGAAAACACTTACGGTCGAGTAGGGCTCTACTTCAATTTCGTTTGATCAACATTTTATTCACCCTTCATCTGCCGTACAAATGAAGCCAAACTCAGAGAATTCGAATAAAATTTACTCGACCTATTCGCAAAAGAACAGTTAACGCGGAGTAGCAACCTCAATCCAACGGCCCTACTGACCATATTTTTCAAATGAAACCAAAATCACGAAATCCAGATAAAAGCTACTCGATTTACATGCAACAGACACTTCGGGTCCTCACTTCAAGGCCTCCAGCTCACGATACAGTGACATGGGCCGTCCGAAAATGCCCATCGTCGACTACCTTATTGTTGATTCCGTTTCTATTGGCATCCCCAAATGCTTGGCCCTACAATCAGGCTCGAATTCCAATTGTTACAAACGGCACATTAAACCTAATAGCCTTCTGTACTTCGTACGGGTCGAAAACTGAATATTGCACGATTGATGGATTATATGAATGGGTGTAGTTTTTACATGTGTAGTGCCGACGACGACGACGACGACGACGTCGTCGTCGCGCTATGCTCCCATCATACACCCATGTTTTGTGTGGTTTTAGTATAAGTATGTTGCCTGTATGCAACTTACGAATGGCACATATAGCACGAGGAAAAATTTATTTTACATTTAGATGGTGTGCGTTACACAGTCATTCGTCTTTATCACAATTTTCTCATATAATTTTAATGCAGACCAGAGCCGGTAGGAGCGTTTCATAATAATGAAGTTGAAGACTTTGCGGTCCATATTGTCATTGTCAAAAGCTCCCGAAAGAACGGGGAATTAGTGGGCTTGTGATAATTGCAAATAACAAGAAGAAGATTCACGAATTCTTATCTCATTTATCATCGACAGCATTTTAGAGTTAATAGAAATGTATGGGACTCTTATTGATGTTGTAAAAACGTCGGCTATGTTGGCAAAAAACACACTCAACACTAACACTAACACCGTATGCTATACACATGGAGCATACACACACTTGTCCACACACGCAAACACAATCAAACCGAACAACAACAACAAAATTAAACACTCCAAATATATATTCAACCGCCACAATACAACATGAGAATAATTTTTTGTGTGTCAGTGTGATTGCCATTGTCAATAAAAATACACCTTAACGCGGAGTGTTATAGTTTACTACACTATACACAGCGGTGTCTGCGAGTACGAATGTGAAATTTTCCCCAAATAAAAAAAAAGAAAAAAAAAACGTTCAACCAGTACAGATTGGAATAACTAAATTCAGTTGAGTTTTGAATCGGTGCCGCTGAAATACACATTTTTGCGTTCGATGACTGAATCATTGTCTTCGTACTCACGCGACTAATAATTTATGATAAAAATTATTTTGTGTCGTTTTACTGATGGTTGATTTCGGACCGTAAAATTTAAAAAATAAAAGTTTTTCTGAGTTGAATTAATTAATTGAAAGAGAATTTTCATAAAAATAAAAATAAATAAAACGACGACGGTTTTAGTGATAAATAAAAGTTTAAAAATTTTGATAACAAAACCGCGACCAGAAATCCAAGCATATCACCGCACACACAAACTCAGTGCATTTTGTTTGATTCTATAGAAGGTAAACGCGGAGATATATATTGCCAATAAAGAAAAATAAAAAGGTTTCTATTGAGCACATGTAAAACACACATTTTGATGTTACAAATGAAGTTACTTCCATTAGAGTAGAGAATTTCATATTAAAAATAAACTTGTGAGAAATTATATAACATTTTTGTACCCGCGCCTGGCTTAGAGGATTGTATGTTAGATTATAATGGTTGTTGCATCTTAAAAAACGTTTTTTTTTCCTATTTTTTTGTGTGTTTTATAAGTGCGAGTGTGTACACATTAGAAATTATTATTATTACAATTTCAATGTGGTGGCTTATTATAGAAGTTCTGAGAGAGAGGTGTTATCTACATTATTTTCTGGTGGCTAAGTCTGACACACAGTGTGTTCCGTCGAATGTACTAATTTTCTTGTTTTAAATGTTATGTTTCAACTCATTAACACGTATGATATGCATAATACTCTGTGGGTTTCTCTAACTAGCTGTTGTTTTTTTTTTGTGCGTGTATTCGACTCTTTTTACACTCATAGTGCTCACATAAATAGGCGCATTAAATTGATAAGCCACACACATAATCGGAATATAGATAAAGCTCGGAGTTTTTACATTTTGTAAAAACTGTAAATTTTTATGTGGTCGCGTATCATATTTTCTGTGTGTGTAATTAAACAATCAAAAGCGGATTGCATAACTTTCAGTTTTAAAAAAGAAGAAGAAAAAAAGTTGGGAAAAAAAATTGTCACAGACAAAATGTTCATGTGAAAAACGAAACGAAGCGAAACACCATTGATTGAAATCAACAGATTGACTTTTAGATTTATTCGTTTCCATTATACACACTCCTCTCTCTCTCTGTCTCTGTCTCTGTTGAGTATAGTTTTGAAATTAAAATAATTTCGCCGGTCTTGATGTTTTAAGTGACCTTGCCACAGTAAAATCATCATCAGCCTTAGTGGAAAAGCATTTCCGTATGTCTCATCCCAAGTGAAGAAGTTTTGATTTGTCAGTCAGTCAGTCAGTCAGGTGGCAAAATTTGTGTGTGTGGTTTGTTTCCTCTCTATCTCGTGTTGTGTGAACCAGATGTCTGTATTACAACATCAAAACATGACTCATTTTGTACAGTGTTACGTTATTGCAACGTTGTGGATAGGGTAAATAGCCGATCTTGAACGTTGATTTAGAAAGTATGAAAAAAAAACCACCACACCGGTTCAGCTCAGAGTTACCTTGTGCCAACATATTTAAAATGAAAGACATATTCTTTGACGTCAGTGGAAAATATGCTTTCCGAACGAAAATTATGTTTCGCATAAGATTGTCGTGTGATAGTAGTTTACATTGGGTGCTGCGAAAGTGATTCATTACATGAGCGAACAATTTTGGTGATAAAGGCCAACACACAAGTGTTGTCATAAAAATGTTTCCGATGTAATGGATTATGTAGCAGTGCCCAATGTAGTCTGGTTTACTACCTACCACATGCAAAAGTTAAATTTCACATAAAATTTTCGAAAAATTACCCGAAAATAGTCCAACATGTAATGGATCATTTTCGCATGGAGGATATTGCTATTTAATGTTCAACTTTCGCATGGGGTAGGTAGTAAATACAATTTACAATTTCAACTCTCGTCCCTGATGGAATTTGCCATGCCACCGATAACACCACCGTTATTGGGTGATTGTTTTAAGCATTTAACTATATATTACAGTGGCGGTGAACGATGATGGCTTTTAATGTAGAGCAAATTATGCCGATCTAGTTTTTAGTGTGTGTGTGTGCGTACACACAGCAATAATTCAGGTTATTTGTTTTGCCTTTAAACTGTGGACCTTGTTGAATTTTTATGTTTAAAGTGAAATGTGCTCTTTGATGATGATACATCATTTTCGAGGTCATTGTGTGGCAAAAATACTTCCAATTTCAAAATCAATTTGGTTCACTTGACATAAAATATGTGTGCAATTCATCAGAGACATTGTGGAGCGGAATTTTGCAGTTCTTAATCTATACCTCAAGTGGCTGTGCTTCACTCTTAGTCGATTTCGCACTTCTATCTTGCGTTATACAACACCAAATTTTAATTATTGAAAATCAATCATAAATGTCCAATTAACACTTTACCTTAATTGCCGACACAATTGAGAAACCGCTTGTCTCGTTTGGAGACAACCTAATTTCACATTATATTCAGATAACGTATCAGTTGCAATTATAAATCTCAAGCATCACATTCAAGTGCGTGGATTCGTGATGTATAACAACATCAGTTTAGCAACACACACAGTCACTGTAAATGAATTATTCTCCGTTGTCGTACGAAGTATGATGAGGGTCTAATGCCTTCAGTCTTACGTTTGTAACACGGCGAATTCGAATCGCTCAGTAGAGACAAACCTTCTGCGATCACACCTAGATGCGGAATATGTCGATCAGTCTGTCTATGAACAGGATTGCTTGACCAAAACGGAACCAATCTTGATGATCTCGAATTGTAAGTTCGAAGATGAGCATAATCGGTAGAGTTACGATCAAATTAGTGCTACTTTCGAGGTCTGGTTCAAGTCTCTCGTATAAAGTTAATGAATCGCACAAATGAAAGGTATTGACCACACCGATCCAGGAAAAAAAATTTGTCAAAATCGGATAGCAGGTTCCGAAGTTAGAGCTCATAGGGTGAGCCTAAGTCTAGTCACTCGGCTGTGGACTGAAGTTAGAAGCTTTTTGTCGATACCTCCGAGTGAACTTCATCTGATTTTGGTGGATTTCTGCAGAGTTCAATTTTCAAACTTCTTCGAACGGTAATTACTTCCGTAAGCTTCTTTCCCCAAGGATGAGTTTAAATGAAATGCAATTTTCAGAGGTATGCCTTTTATGAACAGCAACATTCGTCAGTAAACTACACTTTTACGGATCCACTTTATGTCTTCCCTTTGACGCGAAAATGATATCCACTTGACATTATGTATTGGTCGTAAAGTACTAGATTTGAGGGAACGGTGATATACAACCGTGGTCGTTGTTGTCGCTAAAAGCGTGGAATTCGTTAAAAAAAAGAAACCGATGAACTCCGTAGCACAGACGGGGTGTTGTTTTTTCGTAATCCTTTTAGAAATACATTTCCATTGTACGACAATGCTTCCCTGTATCGTTTGTCATTCTGAACTCAGATCATATGTCAGTTCGGTTAAAATGTTTTTGCTTCTTTTAGCTTAGTTTATAATCCATGCTAATACCTATGTCTATACCCATTCTATGACGAACCGAACACTCTTGGTGCAACGCCCCTTCCAATGCAATCTACAATAATGTCTATCAATTGATGCTTGTACACACTTACGTATTGTATTCACATTGTCATTATTATGATACTCTCACGACTTATTCATAGTCGTACGCAAATTATTTCGTTTAATTGTCGGATTGATACACGATTTTAACAACAATGCATCATAGTTTTGTGTGACTAAGAGATCTAAGTATGTCACGCTCCGTGTGACGTTGGTAACACGATGCTTCATCGCACTAGTGCGGTAAAATACGTTCGTACGACATAGAGTGATATGCTTCATGAATGACCCCTAAACAACAAGTTCCCATTTTGTAGATGCTTGAAAATGAGTTTGTTGTTGAAATGTCATGAACACTTTTCTGAATCCATTCCACTGGAGACGAAATTTGCAAATGAATTGGCTGTATTATGTTGTCGATTGTGATTTCGAGTAGGAGACCGTGCCAGCCACATAATTTCCAAGCTATAAAATTCAATATTTTAATTTCTTTAGTGCAGCAAATAAATTGCCATGCTACAGGCTCATCTAGTTTTATAGGTCGTTTATAGTTGGTGACGTTTTATGAGCCCGGCAGGGATACGTGATTCAATGCAATCCTCACAAATCTATTTTTTGTTGGATAGGAGACCGGATGTTGCTAACATGTATTTTAGTATGCCATGCCAGCAGTTAGTTCTCTACTGTGGGCTGTAAAAATTTAAACATAAATGATATTTTTCATGAACTGAACCGAGAAATGAACATCACCAAGCCATAATGAATGTCTGGAGACGAAACGAAAGCCGAAGTAAAATCAATAATTTAAATGAGTCGCTAATTAGTTGTCAACATTTTTTGTAATTGAACGAAACATAGAAATGGGGAAAGGACAAAATTAATTTCAACTAATTTTTCATTAGCTTGATACGAGCGGCTATAAGTTTTCGCAGCGCTTTCCGTTTCATTGTCTAAAAGTGTTCAATAGCAAAACTGATTATGAAGAAAAACGAACTTCTGACAGTGCGTGCTCTGAGCATACTACAAAACAATCTAAACCCGAAAACTTACAATCAACATACAATGAGCAATCAATAGCTTTTGAGGCTGAGCCAATCTTGCTATTATTTTGTTGAAAATTCCTTACGATTTATGCTTTCAATGTGATTAAAATACAGAATTCCGGGTGATTTTAACGATCTAATCGTTCGAAAGACCGAATAACTTGCTGAATAGAAAACGTCAGTATTGCTTCGACACGATAAATCTTAACGATACAGTCAAATGGAGCAAAATTAATCGAATTCGAACCCAGTGAAATTTGAATCGAAAAAGGAGGGCCACTGTGCGTAGCGCATGATTTCGGAACTCCGGTAAATTGTTTAGTTTTACGTGCTTCTGCTCGTTAAATGCTTCTTTGAGGGGTTCGTTTGGCGTTTCCTCATTACTGCGTGTGACTCATATTGATGGTATTTTAGTTGTTATTGGATTGAATGAACGATGGACATTGTTAAAAATGCACAGTGTGTTAATCTAAGTTAACATGTAAAATGCAAATATTAGATCGGAATCGTCTAGGAGCCTAAGATTTTCAGTAAAATTTTCAGTGTGTAACATCGACAGATGTGAGACAGACGTGTCATCTTAAATTGTTTCCATCAATAACCTCTGCTGGCGAATTTATCTTAAAATTAGACTTTTTAAAGCTCTCATCGTTATTAGCGATAAGTAATAAGTCGAATATAAAAAGATTTGTAAGAAAACCGAGTCAGACTTCATTGCTGGAAAGTGCTAAGACAAATTAGTCGAGAAAAATGGTTCGTTTTCCAACAGACATTTTGCGCGAGATCTTCATCATAGAATTTCTAAAACAACATTGCCAATGTGCTGCGTTACATTTTCAGAACACTGTAAAATTCAACAGAATTTTGCAAAAGAACAAAAGATTTCTATTGAGATTCTGAATTTTTAAAAAAATTCTGAGAACGTAACGTAGGTAAACAGTGGAATAAGCGATATTCCACTCGACCCTTAAAAATGATTAAACATTTTCGTCTCTCTGGTCTGATCGTATAGATTCATGCAAAATTTATCAGTGCTGCCAGTAGATTAAAATTAGCAATAACTCCACACAAAAATGAAGTCACATTTTTATGTGCGTTCTACACTTCTAACTGGTTGTCTATTTTAGGAGAGTTAAACATACCTTTGGTGGAGTTATCGATGATCCAAATTTAACTGGCAGCACTGCCAAAAATGTGGAAGTCATTTGTGTATTGCACGACCCATATTACGAACCTCTTATTTAATGATTAATTCAGGATTAACTTGTCGCTAAATAATTTTTTTTCTCCTTCTTCTTTTGCAGATATAAAAAATGGCCTTAATAATGAGATATATAGATAGTATGCAAAGATATATGGACTCATATGGAGGTATGTATAATGTTCCAATCAGATTTTATGTGTTTTCACACAAGCATCTTACGATTAGTTTACCCATTCGAACATAACACAAATTAATTATTCATAATTCCGATTCTGATTCCAATCAGACAAAAAATGAAATCGAAATTAGTTAATTAGAATAGGCCGCAAGTCAATGAATAAAATTGGTTGTAGGGGAATCGAAAAAAGAGAAAAGTTGTCCAGGGTCGATCAACAACAAATAATATGACAATGTTAAATACGCAATTATTTATTGAGAATGCAACGGTGCAAATTAAATAAAAAAAAAACTTAACTAAATGAATCTTTTTTTCGTTGTTGGTTAGGCCAGAGGTTTTTTTTACAAAAGAACTCAAAAATGGTTTTTCCAGCTACGATACGACTCAAAAATGGTTTTTTTTACCTACGATACGACTCGGATAAATTGGTTACATGTGTGTAAACAATAATTAAAAAAACTATTTTTGAGTTCTTTTGTAACACACGCAACCACGACTGTCTGTTCATTATTAAAAACCTAATGTGTCTAAACAATAATTATTTATCGTAACAAAGTACTAGCAGCAAATCAACTAAATGAATTGTTAAATGCATTTCCGAAAAACACAATGTACATTTGTTAACCATAAAGCGGCGGTTTTTTTTCTATAGAAACGAAAAAATTAAAAAAAAATTGCAGCAACAACAAAAAAATGCTTTGCGTAGGTACTTCGGCAGTGATATATTATGCTAAAGTTTAATTGTTAAATTTAATTGAGTTAGTGATAATTTCGCATAGTGTAAATGTGAACGGTTGTGCAATTGGAAAATTTTTTGTTTGTTTTGTTTTGTTTTTCCATTTTGTTATGTTGATCTTGATCCGAATATTGTGGAGGCAATGAATTGTGAGAGAAATTTAGAGTCGGAACAGGTTAATGTTCACTGTCTAGGAAAGAAAATTCAATCGTCTGTTGAATGGGTTCGACCTTGGATGATGGATGGTTTTATTAGTCGTGTCGGCGGCGGTGGTATTCAGTGGCTTTCAATATTGCATTTAGGGAACGTCATCAGGTTGTTCGAGCAGAAACGGAATATTCAACACAAACGATTTTTCTTTGTCAGCTTTTTCGCTAAAGGAAAATGTCGAAGATGTTTACATTCTTAAGGTAAACGGTTTGTGTTTCCGTTTGTATGTGATATGCCGTTTGTGTTGAACAGTCCTCTTCTGTTCAAACGATCTGACGTTCACCGTTATGTGTTTCTGCGCTGGGTCAACTTCACAGGTTGAACCGAAAGTGTACGAAATGTGTCAGCTGACATGTTTTTCGAAATTATTTTCGCTTGGAAACTAAGTCAGAACGTCAGGAGTACAAAACAAATGAAAATTTTGCTGATAGAAAATTCATCAATTAATTTTACAGATCCCAGAACGAAAGAATGGCCAATGATGTCCTCCCCATTCCCAACATTAGCAGTTTGTTTAAGCTATGTATATATAGTTAAGGTAAGTGCATCAAACTCAAGTCTTTTCTTTTAAATAAAAATTTTTAAATTTCACTCTGAGGAGAGGTCAATGAATGTTTTTCCATACAAATCGAATTTACTGACACCAGTAGATCAGCATTGTACGGACGATACAATTTGATGTTTTCACCAAGTGACACGCTATTTTGATTTGTAAAGATCCAACACCATTTTAGACCCACAAATTTTGACAACTAAGTTGACATTTTTGCCACAAAACTATAAAGACAACCATTCCGAACGGTTTGTGATTTTAAAAAAACACCGGGAAATTAATTATCAAACACTCATGTCATCCCGAGTGATAACGAAACAATGTCCACAAAGCCATAGAATTTGACAGCTGTCAAGTGTGTGTGTTTAAAAAGAGTTGGAAATAGAAATAATGTTCGTTTCATAAAATACTTCTCTGTACATCACCTTACACCCTACAATATGTTTTGACTGAAGCCGTGATATTAAATTTGCCTGAGTTACCTGGTTGTGGGAACAATATTATTGGTCACATTTTCAATCAATAGAATATCTCCAAACAGTTTAAACTCGAAACTCCAATATCCAATACCACACACGGATTGACGTTTGAACAGTTTTATAAATGAAAAAAATCGGTGCATGTCAGATAGTCTGAACAGAAACGGAAAGCCCAACACAAACAGACACACAAACGATTTTTTCCTGTAACTATAGCCCTGCACCGAAGAAGAATCCATCGTCTGTGTTGAGCATTTAGTTTTTTTTCCGACAATCTGACGTCTCCTAATGTTGAACTACCTCGATTCAAAACAAATTATTTGTTATGAAAGTCGGTTCGAGTTATGGTTCAATCACTAACTTCAGCAACACTATCGTGAAGCTGAAAACCAGATAAGAACCGACGACGCTCACACGGGTCTATCATTAATGTTTAGAGTTGAGTCACTATTATCGAGTAGAATTTTGTGGTATTTCTAATTTCTAAATTTAAGGAGACATCGTCATTAGCATTAGACTCATAAAAGTACAAAATTTCCGCGCATTTCTTGTCTTGATAAAATTTTGAAACAAGTAATTCCAGCTACGTGCAGACAGTTTCTTAAATTGTAATTAAAACTGATCAAAAATGTTTGTTTTCATTTCGTTTACAGGTTTTGGGACCAAAATTTATGGAGAACCGAAAACCATTCCAATTGCAAAATACTCTGATAGTTTATAATTTTATTCAAGTAATATTTAGTGCATGGTTATTCTACGAGGTGAGTTTACGATCGACAATATTTACAAATCTTTTTGTTTTCTTTTCTATTTATTTAACCATCAAAAACCTTTTTATAGAAACCAAGAAAAAGAAAATATTTCAAAAATTAGAAACCAAATTAGGTCATCATTTTCTCTGCCACTCTTTTTTATCCTGATTTCAAATGGCCTCTCTCCACTATTATTCTTATCACACAGCTTCGCCGTCTAAAAAAAATAAAAATTTATAATGAAAATGTGGACTGCTATACCAGGGAAGTAATTTGATATTTCGTATCCAGATGAACAGAAGTATCCGTCGGCTTCAGCTCTCCGATACTTCTACTCATCATGATATGGAAAAAACAGAATATTTCCCCGTGTGTAGGATGCTTTACGAGCGAGGTAAAAGAGGGTTTTCACTCATTAATTACTCCCTAGTAAAGTAATAGCACATTACTGAAACAGTAAAGTAATTTGATATCTCGTATTCAGATGAGTAGAAGAATCTGTAAGAATCAAAGTTGGCTTTTTCCATCAGTCACAAAGAGTGACGTTTCAAATGTCAAAAAGTAAATATTGCACGCGGTCGCAATATCATTTACTTTTCATTGTTTCTATTGCAATTATAAAGAGATGAAGACAATTCGAATTGAATTCTAATAATTTTGCTCTTGACGTTTAAAACGTCACTTTGACAGAAGCTTACACATGATTCCGAGGTCCGAAATACTTCTACTCATCGTGGTACGAAAAGGAAACAAATTATTTTCCGAATAAAGTAAGCTATGCTTTACGAGCGAGGTAAAAAAAAAGTTTTTCACTCGTGAGGCAACATCCTCATTACCTCCCTAGTAAAGTAAATAAATATATCGCACAAAACTATTGATAAATAGTGAGTCCCTTCAGTGAGTCCAGTTAAGTATAACAATTTTCTTTTCGCCGAACGAATTAGTGTCTTATGGGCGGTTGGTGGGGACAATACAGTTTCAGATGTCAACCGGTCGATTATAGTCCCAGTGCGACAGCTACAAGAGTAAGTGCCCACTCGCTTGATGGAAGAAACATACGATGAAAAACAGTCAAACAAAAACGTAAAAAAACAATTTGTATAAAAGAGCATTAAATGCAGAAAATGTGGTCCTGTTAAAGAACAAAACGTACACTTAAAGAACTCTATCCGTCCGAAAATATTTTAAAATGATAAATTGAGTTAAAATGGCGCCGAAATGCGAACATAAAAAAGAACCCTTTTTGTAATAGATAAAAACCCAATTTTATTTAAGTGATAACAAAAGCAAACTGGTGTGTGTGATTATCAAAAAAAAAAAATCAAAGGAAAAAAATGGAAATTTTTTTCCTCTATACTTCTATAGTCCTTAAATACACCTAGCTGGAGCCTAGGTCTCATCACTTAAGGAACTTAATCATATTCATTTATGCGTCGGCACCTCTTCATTTTATTTATTTTTATCATTTAGAAAGGAAATGGTCATTTTTGTCCGTTCATCTTAAGTGACGACATTAAGATGAAAAACCGTAACATACTTCATGCGATGAAAATTGACCAATTTCTGATTAAGAGCGGAACAGTGTGAGCTTATAAACAACCAAGACCCAAACAAAGCTTTTCATTTACATTAACATCATTTTTAACGCACAACGAAAATATTAATGAATTTATCAATCCATCCATTGTATCAACAACCCTCCTCCTTCCACCCCCCCTGACTCTGTCTCTCTCTCACTGTCTCTCTTTCTTTCTGTATTTTTTAAGAATTTTCTTTTCAGGTATAGCGCTTGTCATTGAAAGTGTATAATGATTCCCATCAACACCACCACACATTTTTAATGAAAATAATGAAATTTTTTAGTATAGAAAACAAATTTGAATATTTTAATTACAGATTTCAATATCCGGTTGGCTAACAGGACATTATAATTTTCGATGTCAACCAGTTGACTATAGTAATCACCCTAAAACGTTAAGGGTACGTGTAAAAAGTGTAATTTGATGAGGCCGTTCAAACAAAAAAAAATAATTTTTTTTCTTTGCATTGTTTTGATATGCACTTCAAATTCTGTTTACTTAATTTTGTTTTGTTGTTGTTGTTTGTTAAATGTTTTTCTGGTTAATCTTTTCTGTTTGCACAGTTTGTTTGTTTGTCTGTTTTTGTTTTTATTTTTATATGGATTCATTAACCACCACCCTGCTACACAAATATCAAACATTATCACACCAAAATACATCTCTTTAAAAATCTCTTTAAGTTTACGTAACTAGCACACACGAAATTTTTTGTTGTTATGTCTTCATAAGTTTTAGTCAAAACCTGATTGAAATTCAAAGACATCTATTCCAATCCGTATCAGTCCTTATGTATTTATGAAAGCAAAAAAAAGCGATTGAATCCGACACTCATATTAACACCCACCGCGCGATGTATTGGAGGAAAAAAGCACTCCGCGATGTTGTTCAAAGAGAATCTCTGTTTTTCGCTTCTTTTTTTCACTTTGGCCTTAACGTAAAAATGCAAATTTTTGTCTATTATTTGTGACCGCATACCGCGTTTCCTTGGATGATTGTTTTTTTTTTGTGATTAAGCGAGGAACAAAAAATACCGTGTTTTTAAGGTGGACGATCCATTTGTAGCAATTGATTTAACCTCTCGAATGTCGTGTTTTTTTTGTGCTGGTCAGTTTACCTTTATCTTGAACCGATTCAATGGCCAAGGTCATGGCACAACAGCCATATTACGATGTGTGACCAAATCGGAATTAATGTGTGGTATGGACTTTCCCAAACAATTTTTTTTCTTCTCCTTCTTCATTAAGTTTTGCGTCTTTTACATAATTTGTATTTAAAGAAACCAGAATTGTAACTACCATTCACTGTAGTACTGGAGACAGAGATTATTTTTGGTTCTGTCTCTATCTCTCTCTCTCTTCTTGAACGTAGTAATACAACAAAACGTGCCTGCATATATCACAAACGACACCAGTAGCTCAGTGAAGAAGATGGAAAAAAAATTGTCTTGGGTAAACTGAAACCACTTATCAAAAATGGGACAGACACATGATTTGTTGTTAGTTTTAGTTTTCTGACCCCACATCTGAAACAGAGAGGAAAAAAAACGCTTGAAAGCTTTTTCCAAGCCCGATGAAGTGAAAAAAAAATTTACAAATCCTCAAGGTTGTTGGTTTTTTATATCAATTTCTATTTCACTACTATTTCATTACAATATGGGTGCGCCGAATCAGAGAGGTTTTAATTGTAAATCTACTTTTTTTCGTCGTCGTCGTGCGTTATATAAATATTTGAAAGATATTTTTGATATTGTGCCCACAAATGTTTTTCAAATGCAATTATTTGCGTTTTTTCATGCAGAATTTAACATTCTCAAAGACAGTGGCTAGGTTTAATTTTCTTTCTTCTTCGAAAACTTACAAAAAAAAAAAACAAAACAAAAAGTTCCGTGCTTTGAGTATTGCTTCGACCCTCTACCCTCCCACACTATCAAACGTGAACACACAAAGATCTTTTTGGATGATTTTTCTTGAGAAAACATTTTTGAGAGAATACCACAGCCGAGTGATGGAACACGGCATTCCGTTAAACAATTCTTTCTGGCATTAAGCTAAGAACACCAACATTGGCGACAGTTCTAGTTAGGAAATAGTTATTTATGCGGCTCAGCATCAGAATCTTCGCAAAATACAAACTTTAGATGTCACCTGTTGAATAGGTCGTTGTACGAATCTCGGTGCTAAGTGCTTTATTTAGTTACACAATTGAAAACATCTAATACACCGATGTCACAAATAACTTTACTGCCTAACCCATGCGAAAATGATCCATTGAATTTCTACGTAAAAATCAACTTTCGTATGTGACAGGCAGTAAACCAGACTACATTGAATGCTGCCACTTATTTCATTAATTAAGAAACAATTTTATGACAAAAGGAAACTCACTTGTGTTCGTTTTAAGCAACTGGCTTCGGTAACACTGTTTTTCAACTAGTGAAAGAATACATGTCTCGCCTTCGGCTCAGATATGCAAACTGCACTTGTCAAAGGGACAGTGTTACCGAAATTTCTAGCTCAAAAACACACACTTGTGAATTTCCTTTTATCACAAAATGATTCCCTCATGTAATGAATCACTTTCGCAGCATCCAAGTAGTGATAGGGATGAGTAGTGATATGGCACTGGATATGTAAATTACCATTCAGACGTAACTCATTTATCGTCGAGTTCACATACAACGTTTTTTATTCAAAAATACGACGAAAGTCTTACTTTACGTCACTAAGTTGAGAAAGATAGTTATTATGACATCGAGTGCAGAGTTCTTTATTAGATAATACGACATCGGCCAAGTGTGACAATTCCACGCAAAATAGTGCATCATAAAGCACTTTCATTATACAACGTTGTCTTATGCAAGATATGCAACTAAAGTGAATGTTTTACCCATTACAATGCTGAGCCGGATAAAAAATAATTCTTAGCTCGAGGAGTATAATTCCGGTGTGTCCGGTAGAATGGTCTTATCAAGAACCATTCTGATCCTAAAACAATCCCACATAAAAATACTGTCTTTTTTAAACCATAAATTACTAACTAATGATGCTAGTTCGTACACTAAAAAAATTTGGATTTTTTTTTATCTTTCGTTTCTTTCATTGATTATTATCACAATTGAATATTGGCATATTTTGGTGTTCGGAACAATATTTTATTACATTTTTTATACAAACTAACAATTTATAGCAGAGGTTGGGCATGTGTTTGAATTATGTTGGTTTCTAATCAAAATTTATGTTTATGTTGTACATATATGTGTGTGGCTAACTAACTTTATATCACAAAAAAAGAGGAAAATTAGATTACATCAAGAGTGAGGAAAATAGTTATTTATGCAATCGATTGATAAATGCGCATTTTTATGGTAATATGGATGTGTGTGTGTGTTTAGATTGTCACGTGAGGCCGATGGCCGAGTGTGACAGTATATTGTACACACATCGTGTGCTCAGAAAATCCTTTTTATCGTTGGGTTGCATACAGCGTTCTTCCTCCGAAAAGGCATTTCATCACTGAGTTGAGAAACAAATTATTTGTTCGTATTTGGTTATGTCAATTCGTTTGAGTTTTTTTGTTGTTGTTGTTGTTGTTGAATGATTTAATTAACTGCAACCCAATTTGATTGATAGTTTTGCATTTTTGTTGATTTTATGTTTTATACGAATGGACCACAAAATTTTTTGTTTATTGGATTTTTCAAATTAATTTTTTTTTGTTGTAAACGTTGCAATTGCATTATTTCATGTATGACTCTTTTATTATTGCAAATGAAAAAAAAACGATTTTTAAAGTGCAAAAGATAATAAACATTTTACCGAAGGTTATGTCATTTTTGCATTTAAAACAAACAGAAATATCGACTCAACTTTAACGAGATATTTTATGTATGTTGATCGCCTGTTCTCAAAATGACATATCCTACATAAATAAATAAACGAATGTTGGTAGACGCATTTTGTTTAAAAAAACGATTAAAACAAAAAAAGATTTTTCGTTGTGTATCTCAGATCTCAGATCAACTGCATCGTTGTGTTAATTAAATTTATTTAAACAAATTAAGCGAAGTTATTTTTATCCGATAGAAGGTAAGTTACTGACACTTAACATTATTAAATAATGATTTCGTCGTTAATTTGTTTACAGAAATAATCAATTTTGTGCATTGTGCCCAACAATATGCGACATGTTTCTTCTTTTCTCAGTTATTGAGAAATTATACTTCTTCTCGCACTTTATCGTGCTGGGAAAAATATTTTTTTTACGATTCATTGTGCAGGGAAAATTTTTTTCTATTTGTCGTGAGAGAAAGTTTTCGAGTCAAATTTTTTATGATTTTTTCATGACTCGGTAAAGAAGACTGAGAATCTGGGAACGTATACTTCGCTCAAACGTGACCTATTTCGAACATGACTTATTTTTGGGAATTTAGAGCCTCGAAAATTCTTAAATACTGTTAAGCCTGTGAACTTGACCATGCTAATTCTGTTGAATTCTACAAAATTCTAAGGATATTTCAAAAGCATTATGACGAAATTCAATAGAATTTTCTAAAATTCCAAGTAAAAGCGTGGCATTTTACACAGGTTTCCTAAAACATTCCTAAAAAATTTTGGAGTTTTTTTTTCAGAATTTTTCGGATTCTTTTTTTGAAAGTTTTGGAATTTAAGAATTTTTCAGAATTGAAATTCCCAATAGTGTGCCCTGATAATGTGCATTTCTTTCGCTAATTGACTGCAGTTCTCTAAGCAAGAAACATTTTTGGTCGACTAGCTTAATAAAATTCTTATGCGCATCTCCATTAAAGGCAATTACATTTAATCGATCGAAAATGGAAAAACAATAAAAAATAAACAGAAAGTCTTCACCGTGTACCGCACCGCCACACTACACGTTCAAAGAAAAATTTCACATTTTCAGACGTTGATTGTCACATCTTTGACTGATCTGTGAGCTTATGAGACCACCTTTCGAAAGATTGCCTAATAGATAAAATGGACAGTTTCGAGAAAAAATTTGCTTTGCATTGCTCAACTATCGGTGTTTTTGATCTGCGCCAAGACAAAATTATAATTTTATCAGTGTCATCTACAGTTTAGTTTCAACATAAAGTTTGCTTCGACGCTCGTAGTGTCGCTATTTCCATATACGTCACTGTGTAAACGTATGGAAACAGAACCGAGAAACTGTTAACTTTATGCTCAAACTGACTAACACTATCGAAATCTCATATAAAATTCGGATAAAAACTTTAAAATTCACAGAACGGTTTAAATAGATGGTTGTATCCCTAGGCGGTGCCTATTCAACTATTAAAATTTCCATGACAATTTCATCTTTTTTTCTTCATTGAATAGAGAACGTATAGAGAGTTGCAAGAATAGCAAAATGCCCGCCGGAACATGTGAACGGTCAAATTATAGATTGTCTTGTCCTGCCTCAAGTTAAGTTCAAAGTACATGCACGGTATATCACCCAGTGATTATATACAATAATACAAACGAAGACATTTAGAATTGTGATTATTGCTGTTCGGGGCGAATATACCATCAAATGTGAAAATGTATAAGCTTGGAAATTCTCGATTGTTACTTGTATTTGCTACACAATTTTCACGTAAACATTTCGGTTCTCTTCCGGCAATTTACGGAACTTGTTCAATGTATGTATGAGATACGACCAGGGGAAAACTTTCTTAATTGTCAAACGAAACTTTTCCGGTCTCAACCTTCCGAGACCTTTCACATAAAGTGGTGTTATGAGCTCTGTATATTATCAATATATCAGTTTGTCGCTTGTTATATCGTTTCACACTTCGGCTAAATGACATGAGTAACGCCATATATACAGTGGTGTCAATATCATGAGTGTTTAGGATGAATTGTAGTTGTTGAATCTGTTGTTCTGACAGATTAATTGAAAATAGTTCTTTCGCTAAGTCTTCCCTGGGAAGATTGTGAGGTTTCAAGCACAAAGTAATGGCGAGTTTTGGAATTGAATTCGTTAAAAAAAGACTAATAGCGTCAGTTAGGAACTATTTTCAGTAGACTCCGTGCTGGAAATGAGCGAACAAGGATTTACTACACCTTTAAATGATAAAACCCAACGATTTATTCCACCGGTGGTCTAACATTTTTTTCCTTTCGAAAAGTCCGTTAAAAGATGTGAGTGTCAGGTTGGATTTTCTAATTACTTCCCTCTCTTAATAAGCCCCCTAGGAAATTGTTCTTTACGAGTGTCTGTACGTACACAGAGAGGTTGTCATAACCCGGTATAACCACTAGTCAAAATTCATCATAAGAATTCCAAATTGAATTGTCTGGACATTTCCACAAAGCTGTCCGAACGAGTGGTGACGCACTTAAACAATTCCATTTGTTCCCAAAATCTCCGAAATGAGTCACTACTTGTGTCCCAATAAAATTCCAAATAGTTCCAAATAGTGGTTATTCCCTCAGTATTTATCTTTCTATACCATTAAAATGTGCCATACGACAATTTAGAATTCCACTAATTGCTGTTTGACCTACAGCACACCTGAAACAAAGAATAAGTTTGGAAATTCTAATTGTCTGGTATGTTCAGTTGAGCTGTTGCAATTGGTAATTGCAACAACAAATCGGAACTGTCCTATTGAAAGAGTAAATCGTCTGCACTATGCATTGATTGTTCCATTGCTCAATGAGAAAAGCGTGAGGTACCGCGAGGAGCGTTTCATGAAATCAGCTTTTTATACCGTAAATTATTGTCCAGCCGTTTCAGCATTATATCGCGGAAATTTTTTTATTTTGTAGAAACCTCATTTGGCTAAACCAAAACCGAATTTGTTATTTAATTAAAAAAATTTTGCGTTCGACTTGTTTATTTTCTTAAAATAGTACACATAAACAAAGCTTTCAATGAACGAAGAAACAAAAAACAAAAAAAGAACCAATTCGGTGTATTTATACACGAGCCACACAGTAACCCACATTAAAAGGTGTAAAAAATGTTTTCGCATCAAAAAATGCCAAAACGATAAACCCATAACGATCACACAATCCATACAATTACACAATTGCAGTGCTGGATATTTTAATAAAACAAAACAAAAAATGTTTTTTTTTCTCTTTAAATTTATTTATATTAAACACATGAGTACCCCCGAATGTGTTATTAATTGAATAATAATTGTAATTAACATTAATAATACAGTTTGTCGAATATCTGAGATATACAATTAGTGTGCTGCGTGGTGCTGCGAAAATGTAATTTTTGTTCCAAAAAATAATGAATTTTGTTTTGTTCGAACGAGAGGGAGTTCAAGGTACTCTTTTATAAAATGAACAATTAAATGAAGTTATTTTGAGTAATCATCAAAAAATCACCGGATAAATTCATAATTTTAATTAACGTGTAATTAAACAATGGAAGACGAAAATCTCTCTGTCTGTTTTTCTGATGATTAACAATTAATTTTTGCAGCATTCGCAGCGCACAGGTTTTTTTAAATAGCAAAATGCGGATTAATGAAAGGAAATTTTTCTTATTTTTTTTTCCTTTTTGATTTTTAATTTAATTTAACATGAAAATTACAACATTTTTAGATGGTTCACGCGTGCTGGTGGTACTATTTCTCGAAATTTACAGAATTCATGGATACGGTAAGTTTTGGCCGTGAATAGAAACAATTTTTTTTGGTAAATTTTGGTTCACTGCTGTGATTGAATTAAATGAATTTAGCGCAAGCTTTTCATACATTTCGTAATTTGATTATTATTTCCTATGTTTAAACGAATTTAATTGGAAATAAAAATATGTCAACACCGAAAACTGGTTGATAGTCTCGTTAAAATTGTTGGACGAGAAAAATAATTTAAAAAAATTTACGTAATGTCTTGCACATTGAAGAAAAAAAAAAACAAAAACAAAACAAACACAAAAAACCAGTGCATCGGATACACTTAAGTCAAACTCAACAAAAAATGTAATAAAACAAAATAATAAAACAACAAAAAAAAATGTATCCAAATACTTTCGCTTAGTCTGACGATCTGAAGGTTGTGCACTAAAATTGGAATTATTATTTCCTGATTGATTGCACATAATAAAACACAAAATCGAAACAAAAAAAAATTATTACGCTCCGATCCGACACAGTTATTTTTGTTGTTGTTTTGTTTTCGTTAATTAATAGGCAGGTAACACTAGACGATAATAATTAGGCAAATGGAACAGAAAAATGCGTTCGTCAATGGAGGATTGGAGTTTTGACAAGTTATTTTTAATCGACATATAACGTGATTCTAAGCAAAAAATTGTTCTACGGTATGCCTCCGAAATGCACCGATTTTTTTATAAGTTCGTTTGAACTTCGAAA
>JANTFA010143630.1:0-11928 GCA_026413405.1 Phytosciara flavipes | reverse complement strand
CTTTGTAGTAACCCGTGGCTTGAGCGTCAGAGCTCTCGTCTCATAATCGAGAGGTCCCAGGTTCAATCCCACGGTCGGAAAAAATCGTAAATTTTCTTTCATTTGTGACTATGTAGTCCGTCCGAGCGCAGCACGTATGTGTGGATAGCCCGTAGCCAAATTGTAACGTATAAAAAAGCCAGTTATTCCCATTAACTATTCTTCTGATCACTCGGCTCGGTCTTCATGTACTTGGTTGAGATTCGTTAATAATCATACCCGTTCTCTCCGCTTGGATTCTCACTTTTGTGAAGGTGTCTACTGCTGCTGCAAATGTGCGACTGGCGATATCCAAGTCAATGTGCTTAGAACTTTCTTCCAAATACCCTGAACAGATTAGATTTCAGACAGACCTTACGAGATGTCCACTCATTTGAAAATTGAGAAATGGCTCGTGAGTCGTGAAGCATAACTGAATGAATGACGAAAAACAAATTGCTGGAAAGCTTAGGTACTTTAGTTGAATTTCATGAGATTAGTTCAAATTATTCAAATTCAAGAAGCTTACAGAATTGGGTTACTTTTCTTACAGAAGAATTTTCTTTTACGATGTCAATAAACATCTGTAAAAATTCAACTTTCGGTAATTGAACGAAATGAAAAACGCATCCATTCACACCACTGATATCATTTCAATGTCATTCTAGGCTAACCTAGACGCTGATCCACGTGTATTATTGACTTTTAAAAACGGCAAGCGTACCATGACAACAAAATGACCTAAAATGTGATAATTCATTTTCTAGATGATCGATGCAAAATCTGTTATTTCAAAATCTATCAAAACATTCTGCTATATAAGAGAACAGTGGCTCACAAGCACATGATACGACGTTTCTATATAAGGTTGAATGAAAGTCGACCTTTTTAATTTCATTAGACAAACAATTTAACCAACTAAATTGACATCAAACATTCAACAAACAAAAAATTCATCTCTCCACGTCCATGCTGTCATACCGCTCAGCGTACACTAATCAACGGAACTCCTCGAAACTCGAACAAGTCAATAAACAACAAAATTCCTGTCATATCCGATCCCGCCCATTCGATAAACGTTAAACTCTCGGTTCAAACGCATTTTTCGTTGGTTAGTACCGGAAACCAACCACACTATTCGACTCGCCCACCGTATAACATAAAAGAACTCGTTTCGAAATGAAAATCTGTACCCAGAATGCGCAGCATGCCCCTTGTCGAATCACCAGGCTTGCTGTGTTTTCAGTTCACGTGTTGTTTTTGTTTGGGTTGGTAGCGGTTGTTAAACTGTGTGTGGACTGTGTGGCATGGAAAAGTGTGGTTTTTTTGCACATCACATTGGGTGGAAGAAGGAAAAGGATTTCCAAGGTAAAGAGAAAATTTGTTTGTTAAGAAAATTGAATGGAAAATTGGTTTTAATGAGAAAGGGGTTCAGAAGAAGATCTGGTAGAAGTAGTTGAATCTGAGATCACAGAGCTCCCTTAAAATTTACAAATTCCAAGGAAAGGCAGAATTGATTTTCCTAAAAAATGCCAAAATCCATTCTTTGTACAACCCTTAAATAGATTTTCCAAATGCCAAATCATTCCAACCGAAATGCTGGAAAATGTGTTAAAAAGCAACGTTATACGAACATACACTCACTCACACACACACAACGACAATCACCATTTTCAACTTCCATCTCTCCAAAAACTAGTTCACACCGTCCATGCGCACCAAACGTATTTCTCCATTACGGTGGAAAGAGACGATCGTATGAATCCGCTTTAAACCACGCCTCCATTCCGTATATTATTTCGGTGCGAACGGTTGCCTAGTTATTATAGACTCACTATGGGACGTAGATTCCTGTAGTGAGGTCAAATCTTGATAGAATTTTTGAATTTAGTCCCGCTGCGAGTGTCGTATTGTAAGCATCATCATGCTGACTCGAAACGTTGTATCGCGATCTGTTGAATAATTTCTCGTTTTGTATGATTTTTGAGGATTTTTTTTCCATCCATTTGTGAGTGTCATAAAGAAAAGCGAAAATAATTTTCCTTTTGTGAAAATGGTCTTTGACAAATGAAAATTTAATTTTTCCAAATGAATTTTCCATTCAATTTTTTATGATTTTATTTGTTTGAAGTTTCATTATAATCAACGGAATATTCGTTTCCACAGATTTTGAGTGTCCACATTTAAATTGTGAGGAAGTACAAGAAAGTACCAAAATTGTGATTTGAATAAAAGTCAAATTTCTGTGTTTTAGTGACTGGTTGTCGACTTAATGTGTTGACAACACCAGAAAAAAATCGATTGAAAAATAGAGAAACTTCTGTGCAACCGTTTGAATCGGAACTAACTATATTTAAATCAAAAACGTTCAATAAAAACAAACTTTAAAAATGATGATGAACGCATTCATGGAACCGGCCGCACCACCGCATCATGCTCATCTAGCATCGTACGGCCTAAAAATGTCGCCCACCCATCCGTCAATGATGCAGGACAACAGTATGTCAATGGGTACGACACATACGGATATTTCATCGTCATCTGGCCAACACCCATATCAAACCTCCAATTCCGGATACCCAACACATCCACATCCCGCTTCACATATGGGCCACATAAACGGTCCACCAATTACCAGTTACTCGCGCGACTTTTTACTTAAACGACCGGACAATGAATACTTTCCAGCGCCAACAGGTCAGCCACAAAGTGATTCGATGCTATTCCCATCCATCCATCACACCCATCCCAGTGTCCATGACAATCAGTTCGGCAATCACAATTTCCAACATCACCAAATGCGTATGGGAATTGTACCGGAATACAATCCATACCATCATCCGCATCAGACGAATTTCCCGCCGGTACATCATCACAATTTGACGAATCTACCAGTCAATCCGAGCTCGTCGGGCGCATTTTTTCGCTATATGAGACATCAGCCGGCGGCTAAACAGGAGATGCAATGCTTATGGGTGGATCAGGAACCGTCACCGCATCAAATCAATCGCAATAAACAGTGCGGGAAAATGTTCAGCACAATGAGTGAAATTGTCGGACATTTGACGGTTGAACATGTCGGCGGTCCGGAATGCACAACGCATGCCTGCTTTTGGATGGGTTGTTCGAGGAACGGTAGACCGTTTAAGGCAAAATATAAGTTAGTGAATCACATTCGTGTGCATACGGGAGAGAAACCGTTCCCCTGTCCGTTTCATGGTTGTGGAAAAGTGTTTGCACGATCGGAAAATTTGAAAATTCACAAGAGGACGCATACGGGTGAGTTTGGTTCCTTTACAATTCTTAGTCGTTTCGTCGATCATTTCACAATTTATTTTTGTTTATCCAACAATTACTCCTAATTATCATTCAGTTCAAGTGGATAATTTACCACAATTCAATCGATGTAATCAAGAGGCCCCTTGTGAACAATCTTCTAGCAATAGAATCTTTTCCCATTCAATCTCATTCTGTAAATGACCCCACATTTTCTCAGCATCGACTATTTTACCCGATTAACGAATTCATTGCGACAATATTTTGAGATGTGTAAGTGGGTGACACGTGTGTGTACACAGTACCTCGTTTGAGTCGCATCCAGACGGTTTGAAGTGATATGGTTTTGCGTCATTGACTTCGATGAAGTGATTTTTATTTGATTTTCATTGTTTGATTGACGTGATTATAATCGTGTGTTATAGGAAGGGGGCTTCTGGCTATTGTTTAGAAGTCGTAAACGAATTACCGATGTTTGTTTAATTGAAAGTTGTGCATTTTAAGGCAAATGCCTTCGGTGAGATTTTATTTTGTCGTTGAACTGTAAAATGGGGCGAGTGACACTTCAAAAGTGAGAAGTTTACACATCTTGATTTGAAATATCGGTATTCGATGTACCCCAGGGAAATGATTGATTACACGATGACATTTGCGGTAATTTTTCAAGGACTTAACAAGTAAAAAGTGGTTAGGAGATTGTTATTTTGACTTGTGTAGTTGCATCCCTTGCCCTCGGCTCGAGTAGCAAACACCACACTTGCCAAAAAAATAATCTCCAAACCAATACGTAAGCTAGCGAGGTTAAAGGTTTGTACAAGTGAGGGAATGGCCCCATAATCTTCCTAGTAAAGTAAAAGAAATTTCGGATATGGATATGGAGTTCACATCGATCGATGAAGTCCTGAGTGCAATCAAACGATCGAAGATTTTGTTTTTCATGTTAAATGCTGACTTTCGATTGTCAAGAACACAACAAGCACCATAAACTCGATAGTTTATGATGATGAGAAATGGAGGGCCGTTTGTGGAAGGTCAACAATCACATTTGGTTGTTTTTAGGCGGCAACAGTCGTTTATGAAAAAATGAACGCTAATTAGTTGATGAAATTAAATGCGCTAGATGAAGGTCTACAGTGACACTTCAACATAAACATTACAATTTAATGCTTTCGCTTCGATTGATAGTTTCGTTGTGGACCCATATGTACGCAGGCGTTCTTCTCGTTGTATATACAAAAAGTGTCCATGAGAAATGTCCAAACTTTAATTCAATGTCTCCGAATGTTCTAATTACAGCAAACGGACTTCAGATAGTTTGACGGTTCTCTTTTTTATTTTGAAGTCTCAGTGTGTCTACTTAATGCATTTAGACTATCCTAAGACTCAACAGTTTTATTACCATAATTCCTTGGTTCCTTTAGTCTAGCCACAACGTCAGACCATTCTTTCCTCTGTATATTTCAAACCATAACTGTGTGCTGTGTGGTTGGTTTATATTTCAATCGTCATCAACAAAGCGACGTGCATAATATTTCCTTTCAGAATCGAAAAAAACCTTCATACCTCAACGAATTTAAAAACTCATTCAATGTGTATCAAACATCATCTTCTATATATGAACGTCGATGGAAGGCAGAAAAAAAAGCACCAGAAGTTTTTAGTTGAATGCCCTAATTCCGGAGTTCAATTGATATAAATATTGGCAAACTTTCCATAATAGTTCCTTTGTGAACATTTTCAAAATGTGTTCTCTTATTTATACCCCCTCCCGGAAAATAGTTTCGTTGAGTTATTCGCTCTACAATGTTGTTGTATAGCATTTCGGCATTCTATGCGAGGTATATTGCGTCCTATATAAATCGAGAGGTATCGTTGATGTAATAAAATATCAAATGTTTACCAGATATCATCGGGTAATAAATATCCTTTTAAACGATTTTTTTTAGTGATTAACGTGATTGGGAGTCCTTTAATGGATGTGTATAGAAACGTGTTCATAGTTCGTTTATTCGAATTCATATAAAAACAGGATGTGGAATTTACCCTGTGAAATTAACAAGTATTTTTCTTGGCCAAAACATTTTGGTTCAATTTACTCTTTAGTGTTTAATAGGATTGACTTTAGGTCATTATACTATTAGTCCGTACCATAGCACTGGCTCCTAGCATGAATACTACTTTGACATACGTCAAAATAGCTCTAAAATGATTAAATGTGCTTAGGTTAAGTGAGTGTTTCGACTCAAACAACGAACACGGGTCATCTATCTTTACGAAATATTTTTTATGTTCATGCTAGGAGCTAGTGCTAACGTGGGCCCAAACCAGTCGTGATCGTATATGATTTCATGTCAACTAAATAAAGAAAGGTGGGCATCTCAGCGGGCGACAAATGTCATTTAGTCCCATCCGATTTAGTCCATTTAGTCCAAAGAAGTGAGCCACCGCTCAGTCCGCCATACTGAACGATCATCGAATTGACTCTTTACGTAGTATAAAACGAAAAAATTCTCAACTCGGTGACGAGAAGTAAAACTTGTGTCGGGCTTTATTGAGAAAAATGTTGAATGCAACGCGCTGGTGTAGTAGCTTACCACATTGGATGCCACGAAAGTAATTCATTACACGAGGAAACAACAAGCTTCGGTTAACTGCTTTTTCGGACAAGTGTATATCCGAGCCGCGATGAAGTGAGTTTGCTTTTGCCTTAAAATTGTTTCTGAATTAATGAATTTCGTAGCAGCTCCCAATGCAATGTTATTCCCAATGCAGTGTGCCACATGCGTTAGTTGAATTTCACACAAAAATTTATGAAAAATTAACCAAAACTGTTCCACCATATAATGGATCATTCTTGCAGGGGTATATTGCTGTGTAATGTTCAACTTGCGCATGGGGCAGGCACTAAAATGGCTTTACACGATTCGTATTGTCACACTCGGTGTGCGAGTTCGAAGGACAATATCTACAGATTTAACACTCGGTTGAAAAGATCACTACTTAATCCAGCAAGCACTATACATTACATCCAATGCGATGTTCCGAACAGGTGTAGTCATCTTCCATTAATTCCATTTCTATTCTCAAATCAAAAACCTGTCAAAGTCAAAGTCCCAAGGTGTCTGTGTAATTACCATCCTGCATAACAAATGCATTTTTTTCTCCCATACATATACTATGGGATCAACTGTCACTCCTCAATATCATATGCCATATATCGCATCGCATGCACATTTTTTGATTTGTTAAAAAAAAACTTTTTTAGTTTTCGTTCGAAGAAAGAATCCTCCCATTTTCCAATCAAAACACTCATAATGTTAAATGATGTCTTAAAAACAAAACCACCACCACAACAACAACAACGACAACGGCAACAAGAAAATTATATTTTTAATTTCACACTTGACTTAATGCTATCAACAAAATAGTGACACGATTTTCGTGGTTTCTCAGCCCGATCATATTTCAATCAAATGTAATATTTAACGTTTTCTGAACGGAAAAAAGATTACAAACGAAAATCGGTTTGGGTTTGTTTTTTTTTTCCTTCTCGATCGTCCATATCGTTCATATCGTTCATACTATTTATTATGAAAGAATTCTCGAAGGCATTTTATTTGTACGCCAGAGAGCTGCCAGTCTTTCTCTACCTCAATCTCAATTCAATTCTTTTATTTTATTTTTTTGTTGTTCTTCTTCTTTCATATAAAATATAATTTACTAAACGAACCATATAAATGTGGTGTACGCATTTCTTAGATCATTCGGTTGTTTTCTTCGTTTTTTTTCTCTTTAAAATGCAAAAGATTTCCAGATTAATATGGTTAGTCGTGGCTGTGTTGTTGTTGCTCTGGTTGGTGGAGGTAGTGGCGGGGGAATATATGGGAACGTATTTATCACATATGGAAAAACGATTAAAAGAATTCCTCGCAATGCAGAAATGTTATCCAAATGAATTGAAAAATGATACGGGTAGATTTTGAATCGCAGTGCATTTATTTTATATTATGGGTTTCACTTACTACTGGAAAAATGCTTTTGATATATCATGTGCAGAAAGAAGGGAATTTTCTATGGTGTTGTTGCCGATCCAAAGCAAATAAAATGCGCCGGTTCTAAATCATTTGTGTGATTATGAAAGGAAATTATCGATTTGTTTTTATGAGATAAAATGTTCATGTGCAGTTGATTGTATTGAGATATTGAGCAACTAAATGAAATTGGTGAATGCAATTACATCGCGCTATTTTAATTAGATTTTTCCATTAATTGGCTGAGAAAGTCTTGATTTAAAGCCCTTTTAGAGTAGGTTCTGAATTCAGCGGAGCATAATTTTTTCCATTTCATGTGCAATTCGTAAACATTCATTTACAGGACAACGCAACGGGTAGAAATTTGTGAAGTTCAGTTCTTATGTGAATTTGGTTGATATAAAGAGACGCTTTTGAGAATTAAATCAACAATCTTCTTGTTTTCCGTAGGGTTGTAATAAGCCACTTTCGATCCTAGTGAGAGAATCATGTGAAAAACTCTTCAAAGCGGTCGCCCTTTACGTTTTTCTGTTACTGAAGAAGTGAATTTATTGCGTACCTAAGGTCTATGTGACAGTTCAACTTGACAAAAATTAAATCAATTTCGTCAAGTTGGGCTTTCACACAAACCTTACGCGAGTTATCACGCTCAACATAACTACTGCTTAAAGCTCAAGCTATGTGAAAGCTCAAGTTGACGGAATTTATTTAATTTTTGTCAATTTGAACTGTCACGCAAACCTCCACACAGCGACCCTTTCGCGCAGTGCGATTGTTCGATGGAAGTGTTTAGTGAAGCCCTTGCCAAAATCATACAAAATCGTACCACAATATAGCCAACATTTCATACATTTCAACATTTTCAATATTTTTTGACATTTTATCTGTCAAATCATACGGCATGGTGTGTATGCCACTTATTTTGTGTGCAAGGTTCTTCAGAGAAATTATATCTAAATGGCAACGCAACGTCATCTGTAGGTATCATTTCTCTGTGTTTAATGCGTGTCTTTTCCACTGAGAACTACAACAGACCCTCAGTGCGTAGCGATAGGTAATCTGCAGTTTTAAAAACGCTCGTTATCGTTTGAAGAAGCGATCTCACCTCATTCAAATATATTCTTTGCATCGTTCATCCAGTTAGTTTTATCGTTTCAATGACAATAGTTGGCAATTTCATTCTTCAGATTTCTGTTGAACAAGGTCACTCTTCAACTCACCATCAGACTTTCATACGAATGCTGCAGTTTCTGTTTCCTTCAAGATTTGTTACGTTCTATCCTAATAAATATTCCTTGCAGACGGAGGCTGGCAAATAAATTTGTTTTCTTGCAATTTATTCAGCTAATTACTTGCTTTTTAGCATACCAGTCCTCCATCTTCCATTTAAATAGCCATAGTACGGTGTACCATGAAAAAAAGTTAATGAAAGAGAAAAAAGAATCGTTTAAGATCAGCATACAAATAATAAGCACATAAGATCCAAAAGATAAATCCAAATAAAATTCTCGTTTCTATTTGAACGAAATCGAAATTGAGACAACCTTCGTTCCTTGTTTCTATAAAAAATATTTATTTTATGAAAGAAAAAAAAAACCTCCGCCGTCTTAGACAGTTCCTACATCTCATACCTGTTTCTCTCTGCGAACGATTAACATCTGTACATTTAATAGATCTTGGCATTCATATTTTATATACATTTTAAGCGTGACGTTGCGTTTAATTATTATAAATGTTTTTTCCAAACTGTTGACAGTCAAAAATCACGCTTTCTCGTTAACCAACAGAGAGTGGAGGAGAGATACATGTACAAGGAACTTGTACCAAATATATCAAATCTCAGACCCATCTCAAGTGAAAATGTTAAATGGATAATTGAGAATTTTAAACGTTTCTTAATCACTCCAGAATCATTCAATTTCTTCCAATCTACGTTGTAGTGAGAAGAACCGAGACTGAAAACAAGATTTTTGAACTTTACAATTGAATTTGTCTGAGAATCGCTACAGTTTAGGGAACGTCAGATTGGGAGACGTCAGATTAGGAAACGTTAGATTGTTCGAAACGAAATTAAATGTCCGACAGAAACGGATGACTTCTGTGGCAACGAAAAATCATTCGTGTTTCCGTTTAGGTTGGGCTCTCCGTTTCTGTTCGAACAATCTGACGATCGTTTAGGTTTTCGTTAGGTTTCGTTTTGTTGCAAATTTTGTTTCTATGCCAACAATAGGAAACGTCAGATTGTTCGAACGGAAACAAATTGTTCAACACGAACGGAAAGGAAATGTCCAACACAAATGAATCCTCCTTGCTACAGAAGCCATGCGCTGAAGAAAAATGATTTGTCTTTCCGTTTGTATTGGACATTACGTTTCCGTTCGAACAATCTGACGTCCCCTAATCTGACATTCCCAAATATTCTGGTTCACAAAACTATTCGAGACGATCGAACAAAAAAAAAACGATTTTTAGATAATTTATCATAAAGTGTAAGAGCAAGAGTAAAATTGACGCTTGAAACAATCTGTCAAAATTACTAAACTGAATAATAAATACGAAAGATGTGTGTTATGGGGATGTCAAAATCTTTTTTTCTTATTTCGTTGATAACTTGGCTCATCGCTTTGTTTTATGGGATACATTCAGATCGATCGAAATTCAACGATGTAGGTTGAGTTGCGTTGTTATGAAATGGTTTTTTCTTTTTTTGAAAAATGTATTTCGAAAATATGCGAGGAATGGGTGTAGGAAGACGACGACTGAAAGACTATTATTTGAATTCCATATTTTTCTATTGGAATTGGTTTGACCGACAGCCATTAAATGCTTCTTATGTAAATGTAATACGAGTCACGAGGCGAAGACTAGCTCAAATCGAATTTTGTCAATTAAATCTGCCGGTTTTTATAGTTCAGGGTTCAGTTCAGGTAAAATATTCTAAATACTGAAACGAAAAGTGTCGGCTACGGCTGTGTCTTTGATCCGTTACTCACTGAGTTAACTGGCAGCACACATCAGAAGGAATTGCCATGCAAAAAGTCAATCGATAAGAGCAAAGATTTCGAAAATGTCACCCACTGTTGTCCAGTGAACAATACCTCAGAAGCCACACTTTTCCCTCACTGCCTTATCTTTTATTGATCGAAATTGCTAACTGAAATGCTTGAACGTTTAAATGATTTCATTCTATTCTACACAAAAATAAATGAAAATAAAATTACCGCTACCGGCATTGTCAATAATACAAAGACCATCTCTTGAACTCAGACTCAAGAGATGTAAAACACCTTGCCAATTCATTGGAGTGCTCTAATCTGGTTTTAAATGTAGTTCTTGAAGACTGTTTTGTTTCCTCGGTCTTACGCTTTGTGGTAGACAAACAAAAATATATTTTTTTTCGGCTTTTATATTCCTACCGAGACTTCTACACATACTTGAAAAGTGTATTTATGGAACCTTTTTTGCTCATTGAATTTTTGTGATGTGATGTGCACAGAGTGTACACACTACTGTTGAACCGATGATTTTTGAATATTGTTTGTTGATGCGTTATTTTCTACTTCAAGAAGATAATCTGCTTTCGAAGGTTTGTTGCGATTTTTTTTCCTTCTTCTTTTTTGCGGAATTTAGAGCTACTTTAGATACAGTTCCCCCGGATTTACCATTTTCTTTCACATGCAACTTATTTTCGTTTTGCTGATTTTGCTGTTTGTTATGTACATCCATTCCGCTTATATGCTTGCCTTTAACTTCATAGAAATATTTAAAATTTCATTAAATTTCTTCGGTAAAATGCCACAGATATTGATCTAAACTAAACACAAAATTATGGTAAAGTGGAATCGAGTTTCGAGGTAATTTCTACGGGACCTTTAAATACAAAATATTCATGTTAGACTGACAGGCGTTCGTGGCACTTAAAACAAAAACAAGTTTTTAATGTTTTATGATTCCAAAGGATTATCCCTTAATGACACACAAACAAAATGGTCCGCACGTCCTGCCAAAAGAATCGGTAGGAAATTTTTTGCTTGCAATCAGAGTCGCTCGCAAATGATTGCTTTGTAAGTGGGGTTTCCATTTGTGGATAAATGTATTGAGTGACACGTGGAACGTTCAGGTCGAGAGGTGTGTGTTTGCCCAGTTATTTTCAGTTTTGTATGAGGGATAATTTGTGTACTCAAGTTTTCTGTGCCATTAGCGAATCGTAAGTGAAATGAATTTTTTTTACTTAACTTCACATCGAATATTCAAAATAATCAAAATGTTTTTGATTTTTAACTGGCAATGCTATTTGAAACGGAGCCTGAATAAATGGAATTTCATATCTTTTATAGTTCACTAACATGTCCACTCTGATGTACACAATAGATGAGACTACATAGTTACCACTGTTTTTAGACCCGTACGAAGTACGAGGGTCTCATGCCTTTACTTTTACGTTTTTAACACGTCGATTCCGACTCCCGGAATAAGGGCAAACCTTCTGGGGTCATCTCTAGATGCCAAATCAGCAATAAAAACAGAAGGGGGACCCGTACGAGTAGACGACGGTATACAGTTAGGTGTCTATAGAACTGCCCTGCAATGTTTCTTTCAATCA
>JANTFA010143619.1:0-11929 GCA_026413405.1 Phytosciara flavipes | reverse complement strand
GTTGCAGTGCTACATTTTGAAATTGGATCGAAAGCGGGGGCTCACTTTCTTCAAAAATATTTTTTATTGTGGTTATGCTATGTTTTCAAGTGGATGACGATTGACAACTCAAATGACCTTGGAACAGACCTATTGTAGATAGCTAGACATATAGTTCACCGCTTGCTTCACTCAGATGTTTTCGAATTCATTTTATGAAATACTTTTCCTCTCTCCACTTAACTCAACTTGCACTGAAGTAGTAGATTGATCTTCTTGAAAGAAACAAATGATCAAAAGACTTTTCTCTCTGCCTCTCTCTCTCTCTCTTTGGTTGTTTACTACAGAAAGTCTTATTGGCGTCCTCTCCGAGTCTTACGAAAAATCAGTCATTGAATAGCAACAATTGCACAAAGTAATGTTAAAATATGGTAAAAATTGAGATGATGTATTATCTCTACCTTAATCTTAAGTACAATTAACACTTCAACATACGGTTGTTTAAGGATAACAAATATGGACTATTTTAAGCACATTTTACTCTTTTACACAAAACTAACGTTGATGGTAGACAAGATTGTTACTTCCGAATTTTTGTTTTGTCGTGATCGTAGTTGGTACGTCCTCTACGTTTCGTGCTTCGAATTAACTTCACGTTGAAACAGAAATGCGGAGGCAGTTGCGTACTTCATTTTATCTGTAAGCTCGATGTAAACGTTACTTACTGTCCATGTTACTGAAGCAGACTTGAAGTACAGTTTACCTTCAGCTTGCAGATAAAATTCAAATTATCTTTAAATTGGGTTGGTTTAGTAAAGCGTCTCAACTTCGAACGATTTTTATTTTGTGTGTATACCGAAAACCAAAAAAAAAGTTTTTTTTTCTTTTGAATTAGTTGGTAAAAATCAAAATTTTTCTGAAATGAATTTTCAACTAAATAGGAAATGCAAACCAATGCAACCGGTGTTCATTCATCCGGTAGCACTTCAACACATAATAAAAAGAGCCTCCATCACAGCTCGTCACTCCCGTACAACAAAAAGTTAGATCATTTGGAACATAGTAAGTGACAATCTAATAATTATTTCGTAGTTATTGGTAATTGCACAAGTACTTTTTATACCGGAAAAAGAGTCCCATTACAATTACGGATTTATTGGATTGAGCTGTCGAATATAGACACGAACGTGACGACGAATTACAGGCCGAAAATATAGCGGGCATTATTGTATGGGATATTTTAACATATTTTAACACTGCCCTGTACAAACGGAAAATGTTCTTTTGTACATTTGTTTTCGAGAATTAGAAACCCGTAGCTTGAGGGTACAGCTCTCGACTCATAATCGAGTGGTCCCGTGTTCAAAACCATGGCAGGGCAAAATCGAAAATTTTCTTCACTCGTTTTCAATGTAATACTTTCACTCATATGCTATTCTGATTGTCCGTTGCCAATTGAACAAGACCATGGCTCTGTTGGCATCGTAGGGAAACCAAAGCAGTGTCGAAAATCAAAATATTGGTGGAATAAAAGGTCGTGTTTGAAAAGTGAAAGTTTCGTGACTTAGTGGTCGTACACAAATGACGTCACGCTTTCTCAGTGCTGTTAGCACATTAGAATCAGTGGTATTCCTTACCCCTCATTTGGGGGCTTGAAAAGAATTGATAATTTCCGAATTATAAATTATTTGAATCTGCTGACAGCACTGTAAAAACATGACGTCATTTGTGTACGAGACCCCTTATTATTTACGGTCGAGGGCTGACCTTTTGGCCCATTTGTGGCTGACTCTGACATAAGCTACCCTTTCAATCTTGAACAGAACTAAAATGCCAGAAAAACAAAAATTTTGCGTCGTGAATAGATTTCTCAGGTGGAAATCAAAAGCAATTCGAAAAATAATTTCCGAAAACTTCTCTGACCTATGGACCCTGATATCACTCTTGTAAGCAATGACGAGAGATCGACTATGGAAAATCTTTTGCGTAATCTTTTCTTCTTCTTCTTCGTCTTCCTTGACTTTTTATTCGATAGCTAACGATCTCTCTCTCTAGCTCTTGAGTGGAATAAAAATGTACCAAATTCAATTGAGACTAGATGGATCAAATAGAGAAATGCGCTGATCCTATGGCATTTCGTCAGACTTTCTTCTTCTGCTATTCCTCTCTGGTAACTTTGTAGAACTCTATGAACTGTGGTAGGCAACTTACTCAGTTTCTGATTGATAGACAAAAATAGTAGTCACACGCCACCATATCGACGTTCTACTTATACGACCGGCTTTCTATATTTTTATTCCTGAATTTTGTTCTCTTTTTTCTCATTATAACTGCTCATGAATAGTTTATCGCAAACAGACACACATAACATTTACACGTTTTTAGAGAAGAAAAACGATTTTGCAATTTGCAATCAAGCTTTGGATCAATTAATTTCGATTTGTTCTCCTTTTCTCTATTTCCCTTGCAGCCTCTCAACTCAGCAAAAGCAGTTCATCATAGTTAAAACGGAACGAAGGCGTTAAAATGTCACCTGTACAAACAACAGCACAATGTGAGAACCCGATGTATTTCCGTTCGTTGATGAAATCAATTTTTTTTTGTTTTTAAGTTTTCTGTTTTGTATTTAAATTAAAGAAGAGAAGAGAAAAAAAGAAACATTTCCTAGTTAACTATATTTATTTAAAACTCTCCAAAAACCACAACAACAACAAAAAAATTCAAAAGAAAATTTGTAAGATACTTGTTCACTAATGAAAAACGAATAAAATTTATCATGCAATAAAATGAATAACTATGAATAAGCAACGTTTGTGCGACGTATTATTTATCTTTATGCATCCTTCTCATCGACCGGAGAAGCGTCCACTTCCACATTTGAAACTCTACTACAACTTCTGTTCAATTACCAACGTTCTCCTGATATGGTCACTAAATCTGTTATTTCGAGTGTTTGGAACGCTGTCCAGTGTTTGGTAAAATATTCTTCTTCTTAGTTTCAGCTTTTCATTTAGCTATCAATCTTATCATCAATGTCGATAGCTAGAAGTGACCAGTGACCCAGGGCATTCCGAGACATTTTCTGTTTGTAATCTAAGCGATAGTATTATTGCACTACCGAGAGCCCGTTCCTAATGAGAAGGTATTCTTTAAATGGTGTACAAAATCCTGATTGATGTCGAAATGACGGTAAAATGGTTCCAAAATGGTGAAAAGGATCAAAGAAAATAAATTCAAAAAGTTGTGTCGAGCCTGATGAGTCTAACTTACGCATTTTCTTACTTGCCTGGTATATGAGGGATCAACACAAACGTTATTTACATCAATTTGAATTTGTTTTTTTTTTTGGCTTCGAGGCCGTCTGTGCTTCATTGGAGTATCGGCAAGAAACGGACGCATTGTGACATGGGTGGGGGTAAAATGAAATTCGGGCGTAAGGAAAAACTTGACTACTATGTGTTGCATTGAATGTAGTCTTAGCTGCAGATCAGACTTTCAGTCCTCTTGATTTCAAACCAACAATTCCCATAACAAAGCGAAAACTCAAATTTTCCGACATATCAATTTAAAATGGAGCAGGGTTGTCAAAACAGATAATAAGAGAATGGAGTGATTGAGTGAAAACTATTGAAAATGATTGTGTTCCACACGCGAGAAGTATAAGGAACGATAATAAAAGGATTTATTTAAAAAAAAAAAAAAAAAAAAAAAAATGCAAAAGTCTATGCAAATTTAGAGTGGAGGAAACACGGACGTCTTTCATGGACGGCCTATTAACGGTTTTTACGTTTTTCTTTCCTAAGTGAAACTCAATATTAAAAATCGGTAAATTGAAAACGTTATGCACGGAATCATTATTTAGCAATGCTAAGTTAGAATTGTGATTGGAATCCAACATGGACTAATTTAAATCTCCATCATTTCTGGTATTCAATACAGACATCAATATTCGACTGTGTCTAAGCATTTACATGTTGAATTGCTATATTACGACTTCGACGATATAAACTAACTTTCGTTCATGGACGAGGCTAGAAGATGACCGCTACCTATTACCTATATCTCGAAGTCGCCTACGTCTTGGTCATTTTAAAATATCGGCTGCGTACGTCTTTGAGAAAAATAAAAAAAGGTGAAAAGGCCCTCTTTTGAACGCAGCTGGCTGTATAACCTGTTTCTGTATTTTCGGAGCAGGAAAATATAACTACGGACCCTGTAACTTACATGCTGGACATACCCCTACCAAAAGAAAAATCCATTCCATTCATTTCTCTTTAAAATTGTGTTTATTCCGTCAAAAATGTCTAATAAAGCGTAAATAAAAGGAATTGTAACCGATAATAATGCCGTCACCCGGCCGACTCATCCATTTCAAATAGCTGATCGAATCGTTGCTGTCATTGTCATACAATTCGAACTTCGTCAATTCTTTATGCTTCTGGCTAATTTGTAAAAAATATCCATAGACTCGATCCGATCGAACGCCAACCAGTATGTACTCCATTGACGGTGACATCGACACCGACATAATGGCGGCCAATTTGTTGATTTTATGCGTGTACACCACTTCGCCTAGGCTCGGTTTATCCAGACTGTAGGCAGCTGTGTAAAGAATTGGGGAAAACGATTTTTTTTTTGTTTGATCCGGGTTTCTACACAAATGGTCAATGATATTGGACTGTAATACAAACCGATTAAATAGCAGCCGCTAGCCAGTTCACGGAATGAGACGATAATTTTGCCATTCCGTGATATGTCCACCGTTGAATCGTTGTGCAACGAACAGTAGGTGATTGCATTTCGCCAACCTGAAACAGATGAGCAAAGATGAGATTTTGAAGAAGATTTTTTATTTCTTTTGCTGGTCGTACTTTGCTTCAAATCTGGATAATTTGTCAGGTCGAAGTCCCATACTTGAAGTTTACACTGATGTCGCGAGAATGTCGAAAAAACTCTGAAAATTTCAATGAGAAAAAAAAACAGTTTTCGGTTGAGTTAACTTTGGACCACCACCGGAACCACTTCAAACGGTTGACATACCTTCCTTGATCGAAATGCTGAACATCGTGCCGGTATAGTATCACAATATCATTAATTTTCCTAAAAACATCTTCTAAAATGTCTAGATCAATATCACTTCTGAAACGGGAATGGAAAAAGAAAATTTTCTATGAGAAAAAAAAGCGCGCGGAATGGCATTCACGACAAACCTGTTTTTAAGCAGCACAGTTTCGCTGTAATATCTATTGCTAATGCTACGTAATGCTGATAGCTCAACGTCAATACTTGATACATTAAGTGACTGTATCAACGCACCATAATTGTCGATACTTTGTTCGATTGCGATGCATTTCCGTTGGAAAATCGATAGCGACGCTCGAAAATCTTGCAGCTGTAGAACATAAAATTGGCGCAAAATTTAAATTTTCGATTTTGTCAACGCAGCCAAAACTCAAACTTACATAATTGATCCGAGATTCGCTTTTCTGTTTCAACTGAATCACTTTGCGCAATTCCAACACATTTGCAAACCGAGCAATTTTCGTGAAAATTTCGTTCCAACATTGGCCAATGTTAACGGAATCGACGAACTCGATGCTTTCAAGAATCTGATTGAAAACATTGAACAGTTCGATGAGGAAGTACGTTGCTGATTGGACGGTATTGTCGTTGATCAGATGGTCCATATTGTAGTCCACTTTGTCGCCGTTCTCGTGCAATATTCCCGTTATTAGCATTTTATTGACCGGATTGAATTTGGCATATCTGTGGCGAGCAGAGCATCAGAAGATGTAATTTAAAAAAAAAAACTGGGCAGCTCTTACTTGATTTTCAGCTTCTTATCCGCATTCAGCGACTGTTTAGCATCTTGCTCCCAGAACCATAAGAAAATCTTGTGATGTATGGCATAGCATACCATATCGTAGGTGGGATGAAATGAGATCGACGTTATCGTACCGATGGGTAGAAATGTGTTATTGTTGTAGCTTCTGTGCAATTTCTGTGATGGCAAAACGAAATTTGTCAATTCTTAACATTCAAATCATGAAAGAAACATTCAAAACTCACAAAATTCTTGTAAATTGACACATTTCCATCCAGACTGCCCGTAGCTATTAAGCTCGAGTCATACGGATGTATTGCAACCGTCCAAATTGTGCGCTTATTTCGTTTGATTTCCCTCACTTTTTCCATATTGGCTGTGTCGATGACGCTGACACACCGATTCGTATGCGATGTGATGGCCAAGCTGCAAAGGATTGATGTTTTGGTTAGGTTGAAATTACCGAAAAATTAGAATTTGAACCGAATCAGCCACTTACCCATTTACAGAACTATCAATCACGTAGCTTGACCGCTCATTTGCTGTTATGTTTCGAACATTCTGTGGAAAATAGATTCAGATAAATGTGAAAATTTCCCGGTATTTCAAGAGCCAAGACAATTGTGTGGGAACGCGTAAAAAGAGTTGTAAAAGGACGCGATGAATTTTAAATCGTTCCATTACGACCATTTCTTGATGAGTCAAACGATTGAAGCGATTAATGAATTGGATGGAATTTTTTGGTAAATTTAAATGATCATTTCAACGCTTCAACGGTCAGTTAATGCTAAAAGCTCCTTGGAAAAATTTTTAAGCAAAGCAAATTGACACCATAAATCAACCCGTAACTCCGGAGGCAAAAACGAGCGTCTTTCGAGTGTAAAAGTTGTCATTGGTTGATGGTCACTTATAAATTAAGGAGCGTCGAACACGAAACAAAATCCGATTCGTCCATCCAACTGCCTAACGCAATTAAGATTCAATATTATCCATCGACACCGTAGAAATATTATCAATTCCGGATGGTTATTTGGACACAACCAATATCAGTTTGATTTCGCGCCGATTTGTATTGACCAACAAAGTCGGAAAAACGAATGTCCAGACTGTTAGCTTAAATATCTTGAAACACACCTTGATATGTTGATTCCGAACGATTTGTCTATCAGCTATGAAGGATGCCTTATTCTTCAGGTCGTCAAAATCTCTTTTGGTAAAGATTCCCATTTGGCGCTTAATGAACAGATCACAAATCGACGTTTTCTTATGCATTTTTGAATCGGACGAGTGTTAATTGTAGTTTCAGTCTAATTTATTTACTCCGTCAACGGTCAATTCAACAAAAATTTACTAATAAAACTGAATTAAAAATGAAATTAAAAAACATTGTTTGAGCGCGACGATAAACTAACCGCGTTCAGTTTTTTTTTTATTTGGTCATAGTTTTTATATGGCAGGAATGTGACAGTTGTTTTGACATAAAGATCCCCGCGCGCAATTGAAGTACACAAAGAAATTGGAATAGAAGTGTTTTCTCATTCAAAAATGGTTTGGCGCGTGATTTCTGGAAGAAGTTGAATCGATAAGCATCACACGCTTGGCGTACTGTCATATTGTGGGCTATTTTGAGTTTAGACTCTGTCTGTTTGTCATCTGCTATTGCCTACAACGATAAATAACTATCAAAACTCTAACTGGGAGTTGTCTTGAATATGATGTAACGTATAATTGACGATTTCTTGTCTCTGCCTACACGAAAAATCTTGCCTTGCATCATATGACAATACAATGCTTTATTGCGTAAGTGAAAAAAGAAAACCAGTTTAGTATCGGCACACTCATATCTAGTGCGCCAAGACAATTTCACTACTTTTAATGAAAATTGCTATTTTGCAATACACTGAAAACTTTCATGAAAATACGAATTCAACAATTTCAGGTCCCTTGACTGACCGAATTTCGTCATAAATTTAAGTATAGCTCGGGTTTCCAAATTACTGGACAGAAGCCATTACAGACAGAGGTCATAATGGACAGAGACTTACAATTGTTTCGCCGACTTGATTCGAGCAGTCTGTGACCATTTGCTCGACCTCCATCAAGATCTACATCTTCCGTAAAATATCACTGTGAATTATTACGCCGGCGACGTTATCTTTACGAAACTCATGCTATCAATAAAATCGACAGAAAAAATTAGGTCCAGTTGGCAGTTGGGTCATATATAACCGGATGAATGTTCGAACATTTGAAGTACAAGATTCAAAATTATGAATTAATTCGGCGCATCAAACAATTGATGAAAATATTGTTGGTATGCTTGCTGTTTGTGACATGTTGCAGTTAGTCTAAATCGGTCAGCATGTTGCAGTTAATCTAATGGTTGTGATTTTATTTTAAGAAGCAGACTTGGGGATCGCCCTTCTATGGCATCAAACTGCAAGCTTTGTTTTTTTGGTGCCATCTTTCACCAGTGGGAAACTAAATCACAAAAAAAGAATTGCAAACGTCAATGGATGTTCAGAGAAACGATTGGTTGTTGCATTCGATGCATTTAAGTTTGAGACTGCATAATGTACCTAGCTAGGCAAGGTCAATCATCCAATAATTGAGAAGTGCTATGGTCATGATGAACTGCTTAGATACATGTAAGGAGTGCGACGAAGCAACGAGACGATTATGCTGCCGTAATTTGCAAAAAGACCTTAACTTTTTGAGATTAAGTGAATTTCTATTGTGCTCAAAACGATAAGGTTTTTATGCAAATTACGGCAGTATAGAACTACAGAAAAATCGAATCATTCAATGTCATTTTACGAATATCATTGATGACATCAAAAATATTGGACAAACGTCGCTGGGTGTTGAACGCCTAACTATGCCAGCAAGTTTGTGGCTTTCTCCAAATTTGAGACTTTCGGTGAATTTGAAGAGAACAGAAAATTGAAATCGAAACAAGTGACAGCATTGAAATGTTAGCTTATATTGACGCATTGTTAACAATATAGGTGAATTGACTCAGTGTGCTCCAACTTCCTTAATCAACTTCCTCAACAGTTGGTCCCTTTGCTCCGCCAGCGTGTCCTCCTTGACTGTCACCACCCCCTTGGCCATGCATTTTCGCCATAATCGGACTGCAAACCTTTTGTAGCTCCTTCAAATGATGTTCGAACTCTTCTTTGTCGGCAAGTGTGTTCGAGTCTAACCAGGCCATTTCTTTGGCACACTTATCCTTTACCAATTGCTTATCAGTGTCTGATATTTTCCCAGCTGCTGCGTCTTCGACGGCCTGAGAATTACCAATCAAAATGTCAGCAAAAATCCTTGCAATTTGTTCGGAAACAATTTACCTGTTTGCATCCGAATATGTAACCCTCCAAGGAATTCCTAGCTGTGATTTTCTCTCGTTGCTTTTCATCTTCTTCGCGATATTTTTCCGCTTCGGAGAGCATTCTATCAATGTCAGCTTTCGACAAACGACCCTTATCGTTGGTGATTGTAATCTTCTCGGATCGTCCACTGCTACTATCTTTCGCCGAGACATTCAAAATGCCATCTGCATTCAAGTCGAATGTTACTTCGATTTTCGGAACGCCTCGAGGAGCTGGTGGTATTCCTGTCAAATTGAACGTTCCCAGCGAATTGTTGTCCTTGGTCATGGCACGTTCACCCTCATACACTTGGATGGTGACTGCGTTTTGATTGTCGCTGTATGTGGTAAACGTTTGCTGTTGTTTGCATGGAATTCTTGCGTTGCGTTCGATTAATTTCGTCATAACACCACCGGCTGTTTCGATGCCCAACGACAAAGGTGTTACATCAACCAAGAGAACATCTTGGATCTTGGAACTTCCTTCTCCCGTTAGAATGGCCGCCTGTACCGCAGCTCCATAGGCAACCGCTTCGTCAGGATTGATTGACAGATTCAAAGCTTTGCCACAGAAAAAGTCCTGTAACATTTTTTGAATTTTCGGAATTCTAATTGAACCACCGACTAGAACCACTTCATGAATGGCACCTTTGTCAAGTTTGGCGTCAGCCAAAGCACGCTCAACCGGCTGAAGTGTAGACCTGAAAGTACACAAAGTTAAACTTCTTCCGCTCCTGTTGCCATGCAAAGTGTTTTATTACCTGAACAGATCCATATTCATCTCTTCAAACCTGGCTCGTGTTATCTTCGCGTAAAAGTCGACTCCCTCATGCAACGCATCGATCTCTAGCGACGCTTCGGTACTGGACGACAAAGTTCTTTTCGCACGTTCGCAGGCTGTTCTCAAGCGACGCAATGCACGCGCATTTCCTTGCAAATCTTTTTTGTACTTGCGTTTAAATTCTTCGGAGAAATGATTGACCAATCGATTATCGAAATCCTCTCCACCCAAATGAGTATCGCCAGCCGTCGACTTAACTTCGAATAGGGATCCCTCATCAATTGTCAGAATAGAAACGTCGAAAGTACCGCCACCAAGATCAAAGATCAGAACATTCTTCTCGCCCTTTAAACTTTTATCCAATCCATAGGCCAGGGCAGCAGCTGTAGGCTCGTTTATTATTCTCAAAACATTTATGCCGGCAATCGATCCAGCATCTTTAGTCGCCTGCCGTTGTGAATCATTGAAATAGGCTGGAACCGTGATGACAGCATCGGTAACTTTGCTGCCGAGATAGATTTCAGCGATTTCTCTCATCTTCGTCAGCACCATTGAACTAACTTCCTCTGGAGCGAATTTCTTCAGTTCTCCTTTGAATTCAACTTGAATCTTCGGCTTGCCACCGTCATTGATAACGGTGAATGGCCAGTGTTTCATGTCTTCTTGAATCTTTTGATCGTCGAATCGACGACCGATAAGACGCTTTGCATCGAAGACCGTGTTCTTTGGATTCATGGCAACCTGGAAGTTAAGAACATGGGTCGTGATTTGGGTTCGCGGTGATTTTTGGAAAATTTAAAAGTGGTAATAGGAAAGCAAGCGGATCGGTACGAATGTTGTTGTAAGTCAAAGTAAGTTCTTGTGGATAGACTCAGTCTTTCAACATAAAAAAAAACTTTTGAAGAAATTTTAGTTCAGTCAAGGGACCTGACCCACCCATAAAAGTGGAGGCTAGTTAAACGTATCAAAAGAAAAATGGTTTAGTAAACAACAGGCATGATCGGCCGCTTCGGTTTTTATATAAATGAAATAGCGATGAATCATGGCACTTTAATAAAATTGGAACATTAATTTTTCAATAAAGAAAAAAAATTTCACACGACAAACATTCATGAACATAATTCTTTTTCGGTTGTGTGGGAGTGTAGCGAAATGTTAATGAAGAAGGTATGCTTCTGCTGCATTATATATATGGACAAAGTGATTCAGTAAAGAAGGAAAATCTCCACTTCTCGAACGTACACACATTTAACCAGCATTCGTTATATTTTTAGACCCAACATATTTATAGAAAATTCAAATTATTTTTTATGTAAATAGAAGAAAGGTGTTGTTTACATTCCAATTTTCATATTAATATATTTAGAGTGTAAAGTTCGATTGATTTTCTTTATTGCCAAAAATGTTTTCGGTAAAATAAACCAGAAAACTTGCAAGTGAGATTTGCTTAGAGACAAGAACACCACTTTTGAAACAAACAATTTTTCCATTCCTTACCTGATTTTTAGCTGCATCGCCGATCAATCTCTCAGTATCATTGAAGGCTACATAGCTCGGTGTAGTGCGGTTTCCCTGGTCGTTGGCTATGATTTCAACTTTACCGTGCTGCCAGACTCCAACGCACGAATAAGTGGTTCCAAGATCAATACCAATTGCTGGTGCCATTTTCTTCTATTGAGATTTCTGCAAGAACAAAGAAGTGGAGGATTAACTTCATTTTATTTGCAGTATGATTTTGTTGTAATAAGGCGCCGTTCATAAATAATATCACGCTAGTTTAGAGACTTTTCGTTTCCCCTCGTCACGTAAAAAGAGTCAGAAGTGACCGAGATTTGTATGTACCGTCACGTGACCTCTCCTTTTCAGTGCTAATTTTTGGGAAATCGAAACGTTCTAGAATTTTCCCAAATTTCTCGAATTTTCTTAAAATTTTCCAAAATTTCAGGAAAATTGCGGGAAATTTTGGAAATTAAAT
>JANTFA010143608.1:0-11929 GCA_026413405.1 Phytosciara flavipes | reverse complement strand
CTGAGAAAAGTAATTTCAAAATTGTGGAATCCATCAGTTGTGGGTTGTGTGGATTGAGTAGGATTAATATCGTTTATAACGTCGAAACTTAATTTATTCTGACTGTACTTGTGATGTTTATCTTGTAGAATGAACTCCAAATATGAGAAAACAATCGAAATTGAAAATTTGAGACTATCGCTAGATGCTTCGGTAAAATTAAAATGAAATGACGAATTAAAAAAATCAAAATGTTGTTTGTAAAAGCAATTTTATCAGTCAAGGGATCTGACCCACCCAAGAGGTGGGACCAAGTTATGTCAACAGAATTTTAGCCAGACAGTAATGTGAATAAATTTATGCAAGGTTTAAAGAAGGTTATGCAAATTCACAAAAACGCACGGGTGATTACAAATTTTATAACGTTGGACACAAGTCGAATTAACTCTTTTAGGCTACGAAAACATGCCAAAACTCAATACAGCACAGTTCCGACCGAATTTTATATCCAGTCAAAAGGCTATGCAAATGTTCAGCGGATCACAGACTTCACGGAACCAGACAGTTAGACACTATATTCACGTTATTCAACATAATTTGAAGAGCTTTTCTAGTAAAGTGTCTGGAGCTTGTACGGAACATAAACTTAGGCTGAATATTGAAGATTTGTTACCTACAGCTGATATGTCGAATAGTATCAATTTGATCAATTTATTTCATTTCTCATATAAAGCCCACCGTATCACATACGTATATGAACAGTAAGAATGAAAGCAAGTTCCACCTTCTATTAAAGGAAACGACACATTCAAGCGCACATTTCTGTAATACTCAAACGAAATTTTTCCGAAACAGCAAATTTATGTGACAATACTTCTATTAAATATTTATCGGTATTAGGTATCAATATAGAGAGATTAAATCCTCACATTCAGATGGGTAGACAAGTAAAGCTTCAAAAAAAAGTAGAAGTTTTACTTCTTCTGATATGAATGTTGGACAGTGTGACAAGAAGAGTATGGAATAAATGAAAAATTCAGAAGTTTTGGATTGAATTGGATTCTGTAAAATTTCCTATGCTAGCAACAATAAGTTTTCGCATTCTAGATGTTATATTATTACATTATGCATCGGAAACTTAACTTCGTCATCAAATTAAATATAGAGCTAGAATAAGACTGGCCGGTAAGTATGTAAGCAAGAAAGGAAAAGGATCACATAAATGTCGTGTCCCTACTTGTGGTTTTAACTTAAGCATGAAATTTCTGTCAGCTTTACTCTACTTACACGAGTTGTGAAAAATAACTGGAATGTGGTATGGTAGCTCGAATATTATGCACTTGTATTCATCAGAAAATTCGCTTTTACTAAAAGACAAACATTATAAGATTCGTCCTTTTAAAGGCTTTACAGCAGAAAAATAAAGTTTTGAATAAAAGACAGTATAGCTATAGACGCTCTCTACATTGTTAAGGGAAAATGATCAGAAAACCCTTCGAGTGAAAATCAACTGAAACAGTCCAAAGTTTTAAGCACTTTATGGGCACATAGCGTCTCCCAACAATATCTTCACCTTGTGAAAGCTTTTTCCAACAACTACGACAGACTTGAACCAATTGAATCAGCTGTGTTTTGTTATACAGGTCTGACAATCGGTTTTTTTTTTCAGCCACAGTTGGGAATCGAACTCTCTCACTGACAACTTTCGTTTAGTGGAAACAGACGAGCTACCCACTACGCTTTTGATTTTGTGAAATTCATCTGAAATTAAGTTGCGAATGTCTTTCACATCGAAATATTCAGTTCAATTCAATTTAGCTAGGTTATACTCTTCTGTTCCGCTGCCCTCATTTCGTATGTTATTTCAATGACAAAATGAGAGAAATGAGAAAAACGATAATAACTACGATAACGCAGATAATACGAAATCGTTAGTTTTTACGAGTGATTAAATAAAATAAAATTTTTCTTGCTAATTAAAATCGAAAAAGTTATCGTTGCCCCGCAAATCTCACCGTTTTCTAGTCGAGTCAATTCCGTTTATGGGTCATTCCACCGTCAATTTCGTTACATTTTGAATGGAATTTTCGAATTCCTCCGATTACTAAAATTATTTTGGTGTGATGAGTGGTCATATTATTAATGTAAATTGTTGATGGGACTCTCACTCACATTTTTGGAATGCGATTTTTTGTTTTTATATATTTTTCAGTGTACACTGAAAAAAAAATTCGTCGGTGCTACTTAAATGAGAACTTTCATCATTTTGGTACTGGCTAACCTCACCAATCGTGTCTTTTATATGTTTCATGTGCAGAATTAGATCATAACATACGAGTACAATAATTGACAAACAAAGGTGGAAGCCACAACTGAGTGATTTAATTGAAGATTTCAGCGTCAATAAATGCTCTAGACTGAACTTCGTAATTCATCTTCTGTAGAAATAAATGCGAAACCGAAATTAATCAAACTTATTACGCCGTTCAGAAATCATAGTGGTTGTTTCAACCAACTTTTTTCCACTTTTCTAGTTATGTAATCACATTAGCTCTTCGTATATTTCGTTGCTTTTATACTGAAAAAGAACTTACTCTATGGACTCTATGATTGATGCATCTTCACTCGCTCAGTCATTATGAAACATATATACAAGGTAAGTAAGCGAAGAGAAAGAACTAAAACTAGTATTTATTGACGCAATGAGTATTGTTTGAAATTAACCCGTGTAAGTCAGTCTCAAATCATAGCTTTGATTCTACCTGGCACAGTTCAGACATTTTCGTCTTTTCCACCTTACAGACGCTGGATTAATTCTTTTGTGAATATGAATCAAATGTTTTAAACGAATCAGCAGCAACTTTTTCTGTGGCACTTAGACCAAAAACTTATTAAAGAACAAGCGAAGCCAATTCAAAGTCGTCAAAGTAAAACGACCTACCATCCTATTCACCAAATTACTCCAGTACGACTATATATGATATGAATGTGGCGGTGACATGAGGAAATTAAAAATGTTCATATAAAGCCAACGAATTGATCTTCTGACAATAAACATCCGGACGTTAGCTCAAAAATAATGTGGTAGCAAACATTAGAATATTATATCAATGGCACTATCTGGTACTACTCTGCGAGTTGTTGTTGTGTTGTAATATTTGATTATTGTTTATGTTGGACAAGTTTTAGTTCTTTTGTTGATAATACAATAACAGAAGCGCTAATACGGTTACACAATCCATACAATACTGTAGAGAAACCCAATTGGTCGAGCCTTACGATAAAAATGTATCGTTACGTTTCATTCCTCAATTCCTTGAATCAGAATCACTCAAATAAGCCAAAATGTCCAAGACCAACCGTTCAAGGCAGACACCCAAGATCTTACTAATAATGCAAGGCTGTGACTGCTTAATTAGTCGAATGGTCTGTTGAGCTAAAATTGCCTGCTTTCATATCAACACACTGCCAATTTCATAAAAGCTCCCTTTCTTTGGATATGGGTTTTATTTTTCTCTTTTCATATTATTAGAATAAAAAAAATTGATTTATGTTTAAATCTGAAAACTTCTTCTTTCCATTTACAAATAAATTCTTATTGCAGGAGAAAACTCACTTATTGGCCTTCAATTTTTCATTCTATTTTTTTTTCTGTGGTACAATATTTTTATAAGAAGAGAAGAGGAAAAAAGTAACAAATCACTGCTAAGCAATTTGCGGTTTATGTAGAATAATGATGATTTGGAGTCTGAAATAAATTATTTCGAGGGAAAATATATTTAATAAAACTGTTTGTCGGAAAAAAGGGAAATCGGTAACCTAAAATCTTCATCAATTTATATTGAAAAATAAATTTGCTATACATTAAATACACATAATAATATTGTGACATAAAGAGTAACTTATTTATGATTGAAATTTGTACATACTTGGGGAGTATAGGAAGAAAGAGTGAAATTTCTACGTAACAACGCCATCTAGGTATCATTTATGTATGAAATATTTATACCTGCTCTGGACGATTGATTTTTGGTAATTTCGTGAGTTTTGCAAATCTCGCACATGGTTGAATTTTTTTACTTACTTACTTACTTGGAAACGGAAGACTAATTTTTTTTTGCAAAAAATGTATGGAAATTGAAGACTCATTTGCTGAGGTGGAAAATTATGATGCGATTCCTATTTTAGAACAAAAAATGTACCTCAAAAGCTATGTCAATAAGGACATAAAATGTTTTATGTTGAGTGAAACTAGCTTGAAAATCTTTTCAGAAGTTCTAAGTACAATAATGAGCTCCATAACAGATTCGTGATGAGTGAGCACCTACTTTTTGTAAACTCTTGCTCGCAACCCATTGCTACCTGAAAGTTCTTGTGCCCTCACGCCGAATGCTCAAGAATTTTTAGCATAAGCATCAAAAAAGTCACGAAAATTAAGGACAAAATCACCAAAGTCAAGAAAAAATCAATCATTTGGTAAATGCTGGATCAATTCGAAAAACTGACAAAAAGAAAAAAAAAATCAAAGTCGTGGTACAGCATTTTTCAAAGTAGTTTGCCCGTCGGATCCAAATAACTATTGTATAAGCATAAAAATTTCGTGTTTGATATCGGTACTGACGTTGTAAATGAGGAAGTTCCACCGATCGCTATGATCCGTCTATCGTGAGCCAGTTTCGTTGTAACAATTTCACAAATACCTTAATTTCAATGTTTTGATTTATTTGCGGCCGCTCATAATAATTCAATCATATTTGTTCGGTTGAGGTATGTACGGCCTGTATGAAATTTGGACAAAAAAAACTCTCTCGGGAGAGCGATCCGTCATTAGAAAGTGGTCGTCAAAATTGTGAGTTTGAGTTCGAATACTTGGTTTGGCTCTTCCGATCTCCTTAGGCTAAATGTTTTTGGGTTAAAAATTGAGACATAATTGTATAGTTTATTTTGGTTCTGAGTGTTTCCATGGTATTATTCGTCCCACATGCATTCTATAACATAACTGTGATTTATGCTCCATACAAACAAAATCCAACTCGAAGAATTTGAACAATACTCTATCTAGCGAAGGAACTACTCTTATTAAGGTGGTGATTGAATCAAGTAGCCTTTGAAGTTTACATGTTAAATACAGCACAGTCACTCAAAATGTACAGTAGTGTTTGTAAAATATTGCAGAATACAAAGAAATAAGGTGGCAATTTGACACAACGAATTGAGAGTCCCTTTGCTAGAGAGAGTATTGATTTGAAACTTTAAACACACTATATGTATGGGGGGCTGTTTATGTTTAAGTCGATCAAGTTCGAGAAAAGTATCAATTTTCAGGTGTACTATGTATACTTGTTCAACCAATATCAACATGGAGCATTATGCGAAATTAATTTTGAACATTTGATAATAATTTATTGAAACAGATACAAGCAGCAGATAAAATTTTAGATGTATGCCAAATAAAAGCAAGTCTGCGACTTTCATGGAAATTGAATTCAACTTTGCAATGACTAAACATAATTTCGTTTCATCTAACGATGCTTTGTATCATATCAACTATACAACGATGTTATAACGTTAGAGCATCTGCATTGCTGGCTATGTTGCTCCATCTTCAGACCCTGGAAACAATCGAAGAATCATGATTATGGGTATTTTTCTGATTTGCCATTGTCACACATCGGGGGTGGGACTTTCTATAGAGTGTTTTACTTCGTTATAACACTAACAGCCTAACACACATGTAACGCTGCTGTGGGTAAGGAGCTTCCAAAAGCGAAAACAAAGCAAATTTTGTTCATCTGAATGTTATGTTTCAGATAGATTTTTCGAATTCAAATAAATTTTGTTGATGAGGATCACCATTTTATTGATTTTATTTTCAATTTGTTTGAAACAAAGAAAACGACTGAAAATAAATGTCGTTTTGAACTAAGTTCTCGACGACAGCTGCTTACCCACAGGGCTAACTGTTCGAAAACTGTGCTAACTGTCCTAAAAATTCACTTTGGTCAGTTAGGACAGTTAGCCTTGCGGAGAAGCAAATGATTTTGCAAGAAGATAGAAGAGTTCCGCACAGTTAGTCCTGCGAGTAAACAATCTTGTGTTCCTGTTATATATAACGAAGTAAAACCACTCTATGTTATAATAAAACAACGAAAGAGAAGAGCATTCCATAAATGACTGGAGTTTTGGGATTATGGGTGTTGGAAGATTCAGCGATGTATATATGCTCTTAGCGAAAGTAGGAGAAGATAAATCTTATTCAGCAGAAATTAAATTGGTTAAAATACTGATGATTGTATTTTACGAAGTGTGAATCGTTATCTTGTCTCCTTTTTCGGTGAAATTCTGTGTAATGTATTTATTATACACCATTCAAATAATGACGAAAAGTTTTCTAATTCGAAATGGGTAAAGCCAAAAGTAATTTTATGTTTTCCATGTTTTATGTAAATAAATTTTCTGATTTTCTTGGGAACTGTTTGTCATATTTTATTATTCAATTTGAGTGGAGAACATTTTTTTTATAATGGTTGGTTTATCAAATTCATTTATACTGAAGCCGTTGTTAAGTTGATGCGGATCAGCTAAGACCACAAAATGGAAGATAATGGCTCCCATAAGTGTAGCGACTCAGAACGGTAATGTCGCTTCGATCTTGGGAATGATAGCACCTTCGGTAAATTAGGCTGAATTAAGTTATCTGCAAACTTTGTTTGAATTAGTCGAATGGAGTGAAGAAATTTTTCGACACTAATTTATCGCTGCGTGAGCGAAGCTAATTTACCTGATTTAATTTCACATAAAATCCATGTTGTGATAGATAATTGCACAACTAATTATATGATCCAATGGATCATTGATCCACAGAGTCTCCAGACTTTGCTGACTTTCTTCCAATCGAATTAGAACAACAAATAGTAACGACTGCTTGAATGCAAGTGATATCCAGAGAAGTCATATAAACATCTTCGAAGATTTTTCGATGTCTTGAGAAACTCAATAATTTAAATGTATACCGAACTTCACCACTTAAAATCATATTAAAATGACGAGATACGATCATGAATTTCTATGCATACACAAACACAATCATTTGCAAACAAATAAAAGTTTACTACCTTTAAACCAACATTTTTATTGCGTCTTTTATTCTTTTATCCAATTTTCTTAATTACATTTTCTACCAGATGAAAGGGATCAAGAAAAAATCAAATTACTTTTTAATATCCAAGTTTTAATAATAAAAAAAAAAATTTTGAAAAGATATCTAGAACCAACCTACGTCACATTTTAATTTTCTTTTAAAAGAGAATCTTTTACACAGAAAATTGTTTGATGCATCAATGAAATGTAAAATACAATTGGTGAAAAATGAATTAAGGCATAAGGTAAAAGTATAGGTCCCACACTGTGAGTGGGTCGGTCCCTTGACTCCCATATTCGCATATATTTGTCAAAAATGTGTCCCAATAGTTCCATCATTTCGATTTATTTCCAATTTGTTATATGAACATTATGAATTTAGCTTTCTGTATTCCTTGCTTCAGAGGCTAAATCCTCTCAATAGAAAGTTTAAGTAAGAGCAATTTTGAGAGAATTTTCGCCTCTGACACAGCAAAGTGTTGTTAGGACAGATTATTATTATTATTCATTGCTTACCTCCTGATCCTGAATAAAAATGAAAGCCGTGTGAATTGCGAGCCTCGCTCCACTCTGGCCACAAATTTCACACTCGTTGCATTTTTCTTTTTGGATTAACTGAAACGTACCAGATTGCATCCGCAAACATCGGCAAACATCGTCTGAATGGCCCAAACGATCAATTTAAACATATGCAGAGGAATTTCTATATGAATAAAATAATTGCTTCCGTAAACATCGTAAAAACATCGCCTGGAATGTCATTTCTTCAGGGTTATTCGAATACGTTGCCGTGTGGAAAATCGGTCTATCAGTCTCAACATTTTGTCTCTAATCAAACTGCCGTGATTAAAGTACATAATTGATTGAATTAGTTTCGTGTCCAGTTCGTAATCTATTGTTCACCCCCAAAGCTGACTCTTCGAAACTGTTCTAATTTCATACACTGAAATATTTGTCAATATGTGGTAGGCTAATGGAGTGTTTTACTTTGGGCAGTTAGCCTTGCGGGAAAGCAAATGACTTTGTGTGAAGTCAGAACACTTTCGAACAGTTAGCCTTGTGGGTAAACAATAGATTTCCAACTGTAAGCAGTATGAAAGCCGAAACTTCGATACTGAAGCGATATTTCCTTGACCATCTGCACTATTTTAGACATTCACCTCCATATAAACCATTCAAATTTCTCTCTCCAGCAGAGGGATGTGAAAAAGAAATCTCTTTCCATTTATACCAGTTTACGGTCGTTTCCAAATTCCTCTCATTCATCGGTTTTTGTTTTCAACCTCTTTCGCTCAAAACATTTTACCTTTAAACAAAAATACATATCTGTCTGGCTGCGCCGTTTGATAGAATAAACATGTGAAACGAAGAAAAACATGCTCTCTTGGCTACCATCAGAGCAGCATAAACTAAGTGTATATTGACTGAATGGGTTTTTGTCGGGAAAAACTTACCATCAGAGCAAAAGCACCATAATAACATTGTCATTCATCGTGCGGGCACCGTATGAGTTGGTTGAAATATTTAAAAATATAATTTTTCCGTTTAACATTATTCGAGAATCGACAGTGGTTCAAGAATCTGTGAATTTAAAGAATAATATTTAAGAAAAGAAAAATGTTCAAAGATACATCTTTCACAAATACCGTATCCGCGAATATGGATGTTTAATATTTAAAAGACGTTGGTTTGCATGAAAGGAATTTTTTGCATTAAGGCATTCGTGTGTGTGTGTGTGGAATATTACGTGTGAACGTAGGATAATATTTCTTTTCATTTTTTTATTTCTTTTTCGTTGAAAAGGGAAGAGTTGTTAAAACCGTGACTGAGATTTTAAATAACGTTTTTATTGCAATCCAATGGAATTTAGTGTATCAAAATCGATATAAGACTCAACGTTGTGAGTCAGTGTTTAATATTGAAAATTATTTCTTAAAACCATCAACCGGCAAAAAGTTATTCGAAAACAATAAAAGGAATTCTCATCCCAGGACAACCGTTGGAACTTTATTCGAGCAAAACTCTCAATTTTATACGTAGGTACCGACACTGTCGTACCAATCAAGTTAACTACCAAAATGAGTGAACTAATTGTTGCATACAAGAATCTGTTCTGTATGGTCGCAATTTTCTCGATTGTCGTTGTTGGTGTAAATGGGGGCTCATGTCGTGAGGCGACTTTATGTTGTAATGGTCGCGATTCATCGTGTGTTGTGCAAAAGGCTCCTATCAATGCCATTATCGAGGACTTGAATGATAAGCCGTGCTATTGTGATCATGCTTGCTTGAAATTAGGCGATTGTTGTGATGACTTTAAGGAACATTGCGGAGGTGAGTCTATGATTATGATTACGATAAGGTTCACCGCACACACCAAAGAGTACTTTTAACCGAGTTTCATTTAGCGTCTTATGGATACATCAAAACTGAGATTAAGGAGGTTTTGTGTGGATCCGTGAAATTTTGAGATTCCAAATAGCTTTAGTAGGAGCGGTACTCCTGCAATTTTTAGCTCAATTAACAAAGATTTTCATCCTTTCTCTTAACATGAATCAAGAAACCTGAGGCCTGAATCACTCGAGGCTGCAGCCGAGTTTGACAATAGACATCGTCTGCCTAAAAATTTATTAACAAAAATGACGTTGAAAGCTTCTACTTTCGTCACTGAGTTGAGAAGATTACTATTTTATGAAGAAACGAAATTTTTGGAAGAAAAACTCAATTGACAATTGATTGCTTTTACATAAAATTTCAAATGCTCGCTTGTAATTCGATTAATTTATTTTTATTCAACAAACTTTACTACACGTGCGTTAATGACGGAGGCACAAAATGTTGTATATCATTGTGCGCGTTGTATGTATTTGGTGAAGAATGTTTTTTGCTAGTTAAATATCGAGAATCGCTAATATCTATCGTTTGTTTGTCAAGTACTCAATGCCTTGAATGAGTACGAAAAGTGTAAATTTAAAATTAGTATGAACCGAAGGTCAGGCCTGTTAACACATTGTGTCTGTTCAGACAAATAATATTGACAACCGGAGTCAAAGTCGAGGTTGCCAACACACCTTATGTACAAACGTTCAGCCAAGACACAAAGTAGTTATTTAGGTACGGTCAGGTGATTTCGCAAATTGTAGCTTGTAGCCCGAACAGCGAAAAACAAAAGTGCCAAAAAACTACCGTGCACAACGATGCATTTTTCATGCCGAGGAGTGTCCAAATAGCGAGAAACTTTCTGTTACTATGTCCCAAGGCATGTTTGTAAAATTTGAGACGTGTAATGAGTATAAAAAAAGGAATCTTTCAGAGCTAGATCCCCGGCTAGTGTCTCCATTTTACTTGAAATTTTGTTTCTTCGAAAATCAAGTCTCGAGTTGTGTTGACAAACAATGGAACTAAGGACTAGTGTTCCTCAAAATTAGTTATTTACATAACAAATGAGGTGGTTTTTGTTACTAGAAGAATGGAGTGAGTATGATAACCTCATCATATCGTGTGACAAAAAAAACTGATTTCGCAACGTGTAGCATACAACCTTTTATGCAACATGCAACCAGCAAGAAATTTACCTAATATAAATCTACGTTGATTCAATGAATTATGTCGGCCAATTTCACCCAGAAACCTCTAAAACTTCTAAAATTCATCAGAATTAATGACAAAAAATTTCGGGAATATTGTGAGCCTTAATTTTTACTGACATTTTTTTCTGTGTAGTAAAACCAATTAAATATCAATTCTGTCAAAATTAAAAAGTCTGAATATTGCCTGCCCCATGCGGTGTGATTTCTATTTGCCCCCCACCGAAATCGTAAATTAGTCTGGATCAATTTCGTGCGAATTCGTACAGTTTCGGTTTTAGTGTTGTGCGTCAATAAAATATTGTATTGGATGCTGGGATTAATTTGGGATCAATTTTGAGAACACAGTGTGTACGTCCGTAGGCGAGATTTACTGATTGGATTGTAATAACAAAAGTGGTTGCAATTCTCGTCGAAATATTCGATTCTTCTCTATGTGATTGATTCGATAAATGCTATAATAAAACAATTTCGTGGTGACATTCCCTATCCTTTGGTTTTCTTGTGGGAAAGCCTTCCAGTGATAGCACTTACTTCCCTTACACATTTTTGAACTAACATTCACCCATACTCCGTTTAGATAATATTAACTGAATGATGTGTTTCATTGATTATCTTAAGATAGAGTCATACGAACGAATGGAACATTGATTGATAGAGTTTGTTGAAATGTCAAACGAGTAGTATATTCAAGTTATTTGGATGAACTTTTGCAGTGAAGACTGCCTTAGAATGGATATTCCAAAAACCATATTCAGTTTAGTTAGTGTTAAAGTGATGGTATGCTTGAAAGCTTAACTTTTTCTGCAATTTTACGCGATGCTTTACATAGAAAAATGAATTTAAAGAATTGAAGTAAAAGATTTGAAAGCAATATTATGAAAATGGTTTGATCAAAGGAAGTAATAGACCCGATACGCCGACACAAATAATGTTAATTGCTTGCCGTCAAGGACAGGAAAAATTCGAACAAGGTTGACAATTTTACTCATATTTTCAGAAAGCAAATTATGAGGATCAAAAAAAAGTCCATTGACTCTTATTTCGTACAAACATCTTCGCTTAGGATTCGATGAAAAGCTGATTCGAAGCTGATGATGCTTATACGTTCACAGAATTGTGTTGTAACATGATATTGAATTGTCGCCTATGGAATTCAACAATTTTGCCTCTAAACTTAAACTTTCCAGACAAAAGGTAAATGAGATAAATTCCCCGGCGTAACA
>JANTFA010143597.1:0-11633 GCA_026413405.1 Phytosciara flavipes | reverse complement strand
GACTCCTGACCCCTATTCGGCCACTGTTTCCTATTTGTTGAATTGTTAGAATAAAGTCTACAAACCGGCCTGTAACAGCGCTAGAGTTAAAACTTCTCAAAAGTTACAACTCTCAAGCTGAAATCATAGTCACTCCGTTTAGGGCTCATGCAATAATGACGTCCGCGGTCCGCACACAATGGGGGATTTCAAAAATGAGGCAAGTCAAAAGCATGGGGGATGGGGACGTATAAGTAATATCGGGCATGCTCGAATTTTTCAAACTTTGAGATCCCTTGATACCGAGTTGATTTTACAGTACTCAGTGGTAAGCCCAGCGACAAGCCCAGTGCCATCTAAGCGCAATACTAGGAGCTAAATTAGTAGAATACCAGTGTCATCTCACTGGCATCTCAATCGAGTAGTGGAACGTAAACGAGTTAGCCATTAAACCAAAGGCTTTCCGGAATATGAATTTCAGCTATTTTGCTGAAATACATTGTTTCGCTTCGTTATATTGTTTCGATTAATAAATTGTGATAATTGTCATCTTCACTGCGGCAAAAATCAGCGAGGACACTGCTGGTGAGTTGGTCTTTCGCGATACGAAATTTTGAAAAAATTCAAAATCTGTTAACAAATTGAATTTTCAATCACGTTGTCCATAAAAATATTGTTCGTATGAAGTGACACTGTGACAGAAGTCCGACTCGCCGACAGCGTCATTCAGTGACAGTAGCCAAGAATTATTGCTGAAATCCACGCTCTATTCCAAATCTGTTTGTCAATTTCAATTCGACGTTTAGGTATGTTTTTTTTTTTTGAAAAACTGAAGGGGGTGTTATCGGAAAGAGACGCTGGCACAAGGTGGGTCAAAACAAAATCGCAAAAACGGACAATGAGGAGAGGGGGTGTGTTGCACGAGTCCTTAGCTCGCCGTTTTTACGCGTGTAGGAAATTTTTTAAACGCAGACATGTTGTGCCATACTAGCTTTTACACCTAAGTTTTAATTATGGACAAAGAAAAACTTCTTTTTCTGCGCTGCGTGTGCGCATAGTTCAAACGACGAGCTAAGCGGAATGACTGTAATTCAAGCTTTGAGCTCAAATCAAGTCACTCCGTTCACGTTTCCTTTCGATAATGCGCATGCACAGACAAAGATAGATATGCCTGTGAAACGATTAAAATAACGAAGTCAACAGAGTGACTCCGGTTAAGCTTTACAACTCTTCAAGAGAAAAACAACTCTTTGAAAGAGTTAGATTACATTAGATCATCGATATAAGAAAGCCTAGATATGCAATGTCAAACAGAGAGTCACATTTCAACTTGAAATCTGATGTTTGTGCGATATCAAAGATGGCATGGTTAATTGCTATGTTGAATTGTATTTCTGTCAACATGCATGAAAAGTTGCTAAAGTTTTGTACGATTTTGTTACGGCCTGTTGGCTAATTGCAGTATTCGAGCAACTCTTGATTAGCAAAACCGAACCGTATGAACTCAACGCTCTATCGATTGAGCTACCTGTGGGCCTTTCGGTAGAGTTACAAATCTTCTTCAAGAGAAAAGGGTAGATATCTGAGGACACTAATTCTTCCGAAAAATATTTTAATTGTAACTCTCCTTTTGGAACAATTGGAGTTGCATCTGAATTTTCGATATCTCTTAAATACGTAAGCGGCATAAATTATCCAGCCACTATGGGTCGGGAATACTTTCTTTTTAAAGAGAACACTTTCGTGAATAAAGTAACATTTTACATTTATTCACATCAACAGTACCGATTGAGTGAAATACGTGACTAATATTCGAAAATGCCAATTTTCAGCATTTCGTTGAATTATTATTTAAATATGTGGGGTGTTATATTTTGCATTTTAAATTATTGCATCACGAGAGAGTGAGAGAGGGAGAGGGAGAGGTAGATGTGCTGCTGGATTTGAATTGAAAATTATTTTGCAAAATGAATTTTAATTAAATCATAAACTCAAGTACATGCTAAGTAAGCAAATTTAAAGCCGAAGTTTATTTACGTTTACCTCTCCAATTTTTTTTTCATTTCAACTTTTTTTCCGTTGTTGCTTTTCGTTCGAATACCGTGCATTCATTTTGATATTCAACCTGCGACCCACCGATGAAAAATGGTTCTTGGCAAATATTCGCAAGATTGAACTTTCTATCATTTGCTTTCGATGTGTAGAACATTATGGATGGTGAAGTTTGTTTTTTTCAGCAGTGTCACTGTATCACGTAGAAATAGTAATTAATCTTAATCGTAATGCTGTGTTCGCAAGTTCGTACGTCCTGAAGTAGATTAGCAGCACTTTTTCAAGAATAGTTATTCAGTTTAACAAAAAAACAAAGTGGAAAACAAACTCAATTCTTTAGGAATCAGTGTAAGGTTAACGCACCGTAGTTTGTTGTACTTATACCGACGATGATCTTGAAAAATGTCTATTTGAAACTGTCTTAAGAGACATTGCTATGCTCTGCTGATATGAAGTTGTAGTCAAGTTTGTTTTCACAGACAGGAGGAGCTGAAAATTGGAAAAAAATAACGACATTGCACCACAGGCTAAAAATCGAAATTATTTAAACCGATGACGTACTTCTCACGTTAATTTCCAGTGAACATAAAAGAAGTTTGATAGTCTAACGGATAGCATTGTTGCTTTCCACGGAGAAAGTCCGAGTTCAAATCTCGGTCGGGTGAATTTATCAATCCTAATTCTAACCCTTGGTTTTTTTAGATTTCGTGCGGCTATTTAGATGCGTGATTTACACAACGGCTATGTTTCATACAACATTTTTGTACTTGGTATGCGAATGTACTAGGGTTTTGAGAGTAGAAGGATTAGATAAGTTAGGTATACGTGATCGTAGGACTACGAATTCTAGACATTCAGAATCGTGTGGGGCTCCGTCGCAGCGTATGCTACGGTCTTTTATCGTTTTAGTTAAATGACTTGTAATGCTTCGACCAGCCAATATAGTTTTTTTTACATTGCCTCATTCTAGGTTTATTTTGTATATTCCATTCTCCTTCCTCCGAAGTAATTCGTTACATGAAAGAACCACTTCATGAAAAATGAACCGAAAATGTTCCACCATGTAATTGATCATTTTTGCAGCACGCATTTATTTAATGTTCAACTTTCGCATGGGACATGCAGGAAAATATTTCCTTCAATATTCTACCAGTGACACTGGTCCATTGTCATATATTTGGCTGTTCCGGCTATTAGGCTAGTCAGATTGGTCGTTCAGCAGTGATTATCTGGCTAAATGAAGCTCCCACTGTGATAGTCCCACACAAATAAGAGAAAGTAACATCAAACGTTCGTTTTGAGCTCACACAATATTACCAAATTATAAACAATTTTCCTACAGCAGGGATCAAATTGCATGTTGAAAGACTTTCCACTAAAAGTTTTTATTTTTGTAAAACCTTCAAAACACTTTTCGTTGTATTTAACTGGATCAGTCAGCAATGATCTCAAAGGAAATCTAACGCTTTCCGCTTCTTTTTTTCTATTAACATTTCGTAAATTTATTATCCATTTTTTAATGCACAGCCTGACTGCAGTAGTCAACGTTCAGTTCAATCACTAAATTTTATTTGGTTTTCCGGGTAAAAACAATATCGTTACGCGTGTGCACGCATGTATTCGCATCGGAATAGAATACATCATTAATGTGGAAGCAGTGGAAAACAAATGAAAAGTTAATTTCTTTAATTATGCATAATCAATTTGCGATTTGCATTTACATTTAAACACACGTTCCAGTAATAAAATAGTTTTTTGTGCAAATTAGTCGAGAGAAAAAAAAATGTTTTGAAATTTTGCATATTAAATGAGAATTGGGCCGAAGGCGAGTTTTTATTTTTATTCTAAAAGTTCGTTCATCCAACATACACATGTGCTGCAATACGCTTAAATCGTTTAACTAAATATCATTAATTGATTCCGATTATCGGTGAAGTAAGTCCGAGTTGTTATTTTGACCTCCAATATTCATACAATTTTTACGTTAGTCTCTTCACACGATAAAGACGTTAAGCGAAACATCTAAACAACACAACCGTACAGTTTCGTTTCATTTGCTGGTTGTTGAGGACTGGCGACCTTTGGTGAATACTTCGGGCTCCTCGGGTTTCCTGTTTCCTCAACATCACAGTGTCGTTTGTTTGAACCAGTCATAGGTGCTGGAGGAACATCAAATTGATTTTTGTGATTTATGTTTGGCGCGCCACCTCAATGTGCCTGTGATGTGAGTAATTTTGCGTTGCTACGCTACGATTTCTTTACGAAAATTGCGATATTAGACATGATAAATGGGTGATTGATAAAAAGCGCAGACTGAATACGCAGACGTTCCTTACAGCATGCAGCTATTGACAGAAAATTTACAATCTAGCCAAACTTAGATTTGATAAATGCTAATAAATTTTCCCGCTTATAAATTTAGCATTTACACATCAAATGCACTCAGAGTTCAGATAACTGCTGGAAAATTCTTCCATTTCTTTTCAGCCTCAGAGCTAGTTCTTGTCAGCTTATCTGGATAAACATCTTCCAACTTCATCGCACTTCCTAGAACTCGCCGAACAGTTGGAAATCACGTATGGAGATATGAATGAAATTAAGTGTAGAAAGTAGCAAATAGGAAATTTTCTATTTTGAAGTATACTTTTGGTAGGAAAATGGAGAATATTCAGTTCCTCGGAAAAATATCGAAATCTTAACGTATTTCAATGAGATGGAGCTCGTTGGAAAGCTAGAGAAAAGATCTAGAATGAGTGATGAAATTGGATATTTTTTTCGCCGCTGCAGCGCTACGACTTGCGCTACCAAAATTGAAAAAACCTAACGTAATTTCCTCATAACTTCCTGAAATGACTCGAAAGGGGGCTCGTTTTAGAGGTCTCAACTAGAACTATCGTTTACTTCGAAATTTGATGATTTTCAAGCGTCAGGAATTTTCAGAAATTTTTCTTTTCTTTACGGTTAAGATTTAAGAATTCTTAAATCGATTCCAATGAATGTTAAATTGAAAAAAATGGTTTTCAATTTCTGAATGTGAATTTCAGTATATTGAAGTGTCAGAATGTGTAGTTCTAGCTACAATCAAATATTGAGAAAATGTTTCCAAGTCAACAGAACTACTTCGTACTACCTCGTACAAATAGAAAATGTCAAAATAACAACGAATGTCAATGTTAAATGCAGAAAATACAACGATCTGAACTGAACGAACTGAACTTCGATCAAATGTTAATGCTGTCGATCAAAATTCTCTTTGTTCTCAGCTGCTTAACGAAACTATAGCAAAGAGAATTTTGATCGAAATACGTTTCCGATGCCTCGTGTGTGGCGTCCATTAAGAAAGTTCGTGAAAAAGTGATCGTTTCCCGCACCTCCATTGGAAACATAAAATTCCCTCCATGAGTCATACCTTACAAATTTACATCCTCTACTGAGTATCACAACCATTGGTCTCTGTTTCGCATAGTCTAGATGAGCGAGAGGAAAGAATTTGCGGTCACATTTCTATGAAATTCACCGCATAATGAACTTTTACTCCCTTGAAATTTCATTATAAAGGATGGATCAAATGATGTAAATTATAATTCTTGTTGCATCATTTGGTTCATTGTTAAGTGAGGTATTTTAGTGAAAAACGTAAGGTAAATTATCGCTCTCATACTTCACCATAATTGACCAGTGCAGTGCTGACCAACCTGACGGTAGTACTGCTAATAAAAAGTTTGATTTTACTTATGACTTATGATCGATAATGTTACATCGATTTTAAAATTGATCATCAAATTTGTAAAATGCATTCAGAGGAAGTGAAAGTACTTTTCAGATAGATTGATATCATTTAAGACGTGCCAAAGGTTAGATTTTATGATGAAGCCGTCGGTATAAATTCATTTGATTGCATAAAACGAGTTACACACTTGCTCGTTATCTAATCAATGCAAAGAATTCGTCGAATAGTTTTGCAGAGTCATAAATTCATAATTGGTTTTTTGCTACACTTTATTCCCCACACAGCTCATAGCATGCAGAATGTAAAATCGATATCAACATCCCCACATCACCATTGTGACCCAACAATTATTTTCCGTAATTTCCATTCAATTGACTTTCCTCTTCTATGTTCCGAAACCTACTTTAGTGTCGCCTTTTTGGTTTTGAGTATGTGATTACACGTATCATAGAATAGAGTAAACTTTCGTAGTGGTGTGCCCCTTTTGTTTCTAATTATTCGATATTGACCGCTGGCTGGTTTCATGATGGAGAATGCGGTCGACAAGAATTTGGTTCCTTTTATTAATTGGGGCCGGTTGAGTTGTTAGCAAGTGTATACTTAATCACATTAGTTGCATCTAATATCAAACACATGCGTGGAGGTCCCATTGTATGGAGATGATTGTTCGATACTCAATGTTCGTTCAATCTTTGTTTATCGTTAATGATATAGATTCTCACTGTAGCTATTTCTATTTGGCTATGTAGAATCTCCACTAGAGCAGATTCTGATTGGCTATACGCTATGCGTCCAGTCACGTCACACTATATCACCAAGACTCTTTCAAAACGTATCTACTGTTGCTACTGTTCCTAAACTTTTACTTCTCAGCATTCGTCTACTCACAATTGACTCAAAATTACTTTATCTAATCTAGTGAAACCGCAAAGGTATATTACATTTATGTTAACGTAATAACCGAATAGAAATTGCAATTTTTCGACCAATAAAATAAAATTAAAAAGCAAATTGGTGAATGTTTCTCTCATGTTTCTTGCATATTTCTGCAGAAACCGGTAGAAGCACTTCAACGTCACTCCATGCAATCTTATCCATCAATAATCACAAATAAAATTGTCTATTTCACACACGCAAAGAAAAGTTATGCTTGCGGAGAATTCTAGCCAGGTTAATAGTACACAATTTTGCTCATTCTTGGGAGAAATATAAGATTTAAATAAGACGCATTCAATCTAATTATCTACTCGTATATTCATCACAAGTGTAATTATATTTTATTGCAAATAAAACATTAAAGCCCGTACGAAGTCCATGGGTACTTGAGCGTTTAAATTACGTTTGTAACACGGTTAGTTCGAGTCCCTAACATGCCAAATCGTTGAAAATAAATGTTTTTCCGCTGGTTTGTCCTCAACCCTTTTTTCTAAAGCATAAAATCTAATCACAAGTAGAATATAAAAATATCACAGCTGCTATCACTATCTCAATTGATAAAAATGGAAGAGGAAATGGTAGAAAAGTCTTCACTTTCGTTCTGACTTTAAGCCTAACCTCAACCTTAAATGCGTCCATATTCTTAAGCTGCTGAATCCGAGAGCGTAATAACCGTTGAAGATGTTCACTGTCGTCTAGACATGAGGACCTAGTTCTGATTCGTTGGATTGTGTTACGAAGTGGATGTGCACTAGCTACGAATTGGATCGCGAAGTAATGTCTCTGTCCAATTTTATGTCAAACCAATGTTTTGTTGATGTACTGTCGGTGTGTCTATAGAAGGTAGTGGTAGATGCATTTCCATTTCACCTAAGTGCATAAGTTTTGAATTATTTGTAATTCATTCACCGTCGTTTTGTAGACAGAGAAAGCCGACCTGTTCAGCAGGACAATTGGTGATTTCCAACAAAGGGCGACGCATGACGGAAAAAAATGGCATGACTAACAAGTACAAATCGTGCTTAGAAAGTCACGCCCTCTGAATATTTTGAAAAAGGCGAATAATGTGTGGTGATAGAAAAATAAGACTCTTTAGCGATATTAGCGTGTCACAACAAAACGGCACCCATCCACCATATTGGATTTTTATATTAGGAACTGTTATTGTTCTATTGCTCTATAAATAGCCATTTGTCATAAAACGCTAATTCAACAAATAACGTCACGCTATTTTGTTGGATTTTTCACCGACCCTTACCCCTGCGTCACACAAAAACGGTCAAATTTGGCTCAAATTTGATAGGATGTCATTTGAGATTTTCTAGTCCATTCAGAAATTACGCACGGGAGGGAAGCATACTCTTCATACATTTTTGAAACTTTCTCAATTGTGGCGTGTAAGGCGGAGGGAATCTGAAATTCGTCATTTTGAGCGTGCGCAATTTGTGAAGTAGAGGCATTCGGATGAAGAGATTGAAAAATGCAGTGACCAAATCGAGGTGGTAACCACTGGTAGAATTTTTGGATCGGATTTATGGAATTATTGGAAATTAAATGTGGAATTTTGGAATCTAATTGAATTTTGAAATATTTAAAATTTTCTGAGTTTTTGGAATCTAGTGGAATTTTTGGTTAAATTTTTTAAAGTGAGTGTGGAGTGGAATCATTGGAATTAAAATGGAATTTTCCGAATTGAATTTGGAGTTTTTGGAATTAAGAGAAATTTTGTGAAATTTTTGGAATAGTGGAAATGGAACTGTTGGGACAGGTTTTTGTCCAGTGGTTACCCCCTAGAATAAAATATGATTTTTACGAACAATTATTCTTGTTGCCTTACATCTTTCGTACGGGTCCCTTCCTGCTGCTCATTAATTTTACATTAACCAATTGCAGCATAATTTTCTCAATCATAAATCAACAAGTCTATAATTCCTGCAAGCATAATTTTTCTCTGCGTGCGTATTAACAGGTTACTGGAGCAACGAGAATGCATTACAATTGTGCAATTAATGGAAAATAGTTCACTGAATTGAGACATTTCATTGGCATCTTAATTTGTAATAACCAGCAATTGGTTATGTAAGTGCATGGGTATCTACTGCAAAAATTAATTCATTAACTATTCATTAATGATCAGCCGAACTGCCATTCCAACAGCTCGGAAGTGCAATGAAAATGCAATAAAAAGAATTTATCATTTTTATATCTCTGAATGGCGTGTGTATGTTAGTTGTGGAGAAAGATTGTGAACAAAATGATTTTTCTGTATATGTCGGTCATTTCACTTTTCAAAAATTATTCGCTATGTGTACACTGCAAAACTCAAATTAATGTGTGTACGCTGTGTGTACACGTTCAGTGACTGATATAATACCGGGTCCATCGTATCTCGCAATATATTTACTTTCTCACATTTTGTGTATTTTACTCACTTTGTACAATCAATTAATGTAACGTAAACTTGTTTTTGCCTACGGAACTCTGCGATTCGTAACAGTCTCCTTTTAATTTCAACTGGGAAAAGTTATGCACGCTGCTGTTGCTTCGATGCATTTATGTTATTGAGTAAGAACTCGGTGCAGTCGTTGTGTAGTGAACATTGTGTGTCGATGCAATATAATGAAACTGTGCTCAAATTCAAATGATTTGCTTAGAGGAATATCTCTTATCACTCTATTGTCATCAACGTATGGTGACAGGTGATTATACGAACCACAGTGAAACAGAAAAAAAAGTCGTTAGGTTTTAAATTCAAAACTATTTTCAAATTTAGACTTCCGTCCAAAGAATATTCGTCATACAGACGGTATCCATGGTGTAGTCCGTCGGATGTGATAAGGTATCCGCAAGGTCTTCAAGACGTGGTGGATATTGTGCACGAGGCCATCTACCGACGAACAACCGTTAAAATATTTGGTGAACGACATTCACAAACGGACATCATCTGTACAAATGGGATACCGATCGATAGTCGAGGATTACGCATGTTTCGCATGAATGACGATGGTGTGACTGCAACCATTGGATCGGGTGTCAATTTAAGAGATGCCACGGAATTTCTTCGCCACAATGGGCGAGGATTGAGAACGACACCAGCCTACGGGAATATTACTCTTGGCGGAGCGATTGGGACCGGGTCACATGGTTCGACAATTAAGTATAATGCATCGATATCATCACAAGTTGTCGGACTGCTAGTTGTAGATGGAACCGGGCAAGTGAGGAGAATTACGGATAGTGAGGACCTGAAAGCTTTCAGACTGAATCTTGGACTACTTGGTAAGAATTGTTGTGAACAGACAGTGTGAGTAATTTTTTAAAAACATTTTTATTGTGATGGCTAAAGTGTATTGCACATGAGTGCTGAAAGTGATCGTAGTAATAAAAATAAAATTTATTTCCACAATGCCATTATTGCACAATGTGTTATGTTGTTGACAAAAAAAAATTGTCAGTAAGGACTTTCTACGCCGCAGAATTACTTGATATTCAACTTAAATAACTCGTCGCCACACATGGAATTAAAGTATTAAAACAGTGAAAGTGTTTTTGAATTACGTAAAGAGTCACGTTAGATTAGCTTTGCATCATCCAGTTTTCGCGAAGTCTTTACTCACATGATAATCGACCGGTTGGATCACCGTGTGTAATAAAATACCCGGAAAAACAGTGCGCAAAATCAAATAACTTTGATGCAGGACCGGACTGACCATATGTGGCAGACTAGAAAATAAATCACCAGTTGTAATTGACAAGAGCACGATTTATAAAACACGCCTTTTTCTCTATGTAATTATGTTTATTGCGCCTTTTCGTTATTCTCGAGTGCCTCTCTAATTACACTCAAGCGCTTGTCTACACATTCCCGCGCATTGATATAGATATTGTATGTTCTGCTTTGATGAAATTTTTTGTGGATTCAGAAATGGTCCTACAGATATAGATGGTGTTAGTGTCGTCCGAGTTCTTATCAAAAAACTGGATAATCATTTTTGAAGCTATCGAGTAAATTAAGTAACTCAATTTCCTCTAATGTTGTGGTCAAAACCGTTTCTGATCTATATCTCCGAGAATGGCTAACGTATCCATCTGAAGTTTAGGTTGTTGGTGGGCCCTTTGAAGGCACACACGCTGCATACTTGAAATTTTCGGTTTCTTTTGTGTACCGGAGATGAGCGACGTTTTTGAGTCAAGAAAACTCAATTTTCCAACTGTGTTTAAAAAAAATCTTGCGCAACAAAAATGTTAAAAAAGTTTGCCGTGTCGTGGATAGTAGGAACCCTCACCTGTCCAATGGTATACTTGGCATCCGTGTATGCCGCTCGAGTTTTTTTTTTGAAACACAGTTGGAAAATTGAGTTTTCTTGACTCAAAAATGTCGCTCAGCCCCGGTACACCAACAAAACCGAAAATTTGAAGGCATTCTCGAAGGGATAGAACCGTGCAGACCGTTTTTTGACCTGTCGTATCTTGAAAACTAAGTTATTTCGAAACCAACTGAGGTTTGCTCCTTACTCGGCAAGGTCCCGAGGACCAATCACTGCCTACACCTCAAAATTCGCCGATGGGTTGTTTTATTGTTGTTCGACGTTTTCGCAAATTGACTCTTTTAATATCTTTCATTGTCCACAAACACACTCGACCCGATTGATCAGTAGTCATAAGGGACCATTCATAGATTCCGTTCTCACTTTTCCGCACTTTTCCTATAGCTTATAACACGTATGTCACACTTTCATCGTACCTCCCTCCCTCCCCCTGGAATGCGGACGGGATTTATGGATGGTCTCTTATGTCTAATGATCAATCGAGTCGAGTGTGTTTCGGGTATTATTATCAATTGAACAACATAACACTCGGTTCGTTCTTCTGGTGATATGATGTCTTTCAGGTATTGTCGTCGAGATAACACTGTACACAGTGCCATTATACAAAA
>JANTFA010143575.1:0-11930 GCA_026413405.1 Phytosciara flavipes | reverse complement strand
CAATGAATTATTTTAAATAATTATTTTAAGTGCAAAAAAACACTCCACGAATACATCTGACATCATTGTTGGATATGTCGCTATGCAGTCAGTTTTATTCCATACAATTTTGTTGGCATAATGTTTTCCAGCTTGGTACCAATCAATATTTTTCTATGAGCAAATATGGCGGCAAAATTTTTGAAATTGGGTCATATTTGATTATTTTCTTATAAAAGTACCAACCTTTGAAAATTTATATCTCGGCCAAATCTTAATATTTTTTGACGTGCGATACTGCGTTAGTGAACACTCGTAGTGAACATTAGATTACGTTAAAAATATTTGGGGTCATTCCGAGCTAAGGGGGTGGAGTCAAAAAGTTGCAGTATATGCTCGTTATTCGGCAAATTTTTTTTTTTGTGTGGACCTGCGTCACTGCGTTTTACTAACGTAGCGCCATGATTCAGATGGATATTTTATATCTTTCCTAAGTAATTGTGATTTTACGTTGAACGGTTTTTAAGTGGCATCAGAATTTTTGCATTATTTATTCATGCTAAGTGGAGAGCAAAATATTGATTAAAGTAATAAAGTCCTGACTCGAATCAAAAGAAAATTGTGTAATTATGTGCATCTAGTCATAATATACAAATTATCTCGAGAAGAGAGTAATTTTAAGTTTAATTGAGATGTATCTGATACACCTATGTGGATGTCGAGTCTTGAAACCAATTAGATGATTAACGTAATGACTAGCAATGGGATTAACAGCGTTTATTGCCTTAACTATTTTCAAGATCTTGTACTTCATCATTATTTAGCATGAGTTTAAAGAACGATAATAATAGATCACAGCAGACACCATGTGAATGGCTGGCTTTAATGTATTCGGCCATTTGCATGGACACTTCTGTATACTGCTTTAACGCGTACCGTTCGATCGTTGAAAACACCAAAATGCAAATTTAGCATAAATTTTCTCTAAGCAATCCATGAATTAGCACTCTTTGCAAACATTGAATAGATTGTTGGAATTGTCATTGTCACTGCCGCCAAAATCAGCGAGGGCGCTGCAGGCGAGTCGGTTATTGCGATACGAAATTTAAAAAAAATCAACATTTGTTCACAAATTGGATTTTTAGTCACATTGTTCATGTGAATATTGTTCGTATTGACTTGCCGTCATTCAGTGACCAAGAAATATTGCTCAAATCCACGCTCATTCAAAAATCAGTAGGCATTTTCTTGAATGAATCACTTTTGCCAATTCTGTTGGACGGCTTGCTAGGAAATATTAGAACAGCAGAGGATGACGTAGATTCCTTAAATTTCTTTTCGGTGACCCAAATATTTTCTAATGTGTTGGCAACATAAATTCGACAGTCAGTGAGGATCATCTACATAGCGATGAAGCTCGAATCAGCTAGGGGTGAGATATGAATTATTTGGCCCTTTTTTCATTCTAGACGAAGAGGTTGGCTACGAGTCTGCCTCGAATGTATATTCAACGTACCGAATGGTGCAGCTCTGGATGTAACTACTCTTCCACGTGTCAACACGACAATTAGGAAGCAGAGGCGCACTATGGTTTACGTGCTTCTGCGAACAACAAACCTTTACGAGCCACAAGCAAATGCAATTAACCGTGCAAAAACACGCAAGGGCTGTTACAAAAATGTATTATGAAATTACAATGTGTGCTGACCTAATATATTCTCATCGCCTCTACATGTTCGTTTTTACAACCAATTACACCAATTATGAAGTGGCTTTGAATCACTTGTCTTATTGTAACATCGTACAAATTTAACTTGGAGAATAATGAGCATTTTTTGGATTGTCATTTCAGCATTTATTTCGGACTTTAGTGGCACAACCAGAATCTTTGGAACTTAACTTGGTTCTTGAATCTGCGATTCAGCCCTACACACTAGCAACTTTTCAAATTTTCTTTGTTGCAAAACCTTTAAAGTCGTTTTGCTTCGTGTCATATTACCTTTGATTTACAATAAAATAACACGTCGGTGGTACAAAATGCTGGCGAGCGGGTGAAATATTTCTAAGTTCGCTTAGTGTAAAAATCCGTTCTTCATGCCCATAGGTTCCAAGTGATAAAGTTTTGTCAGCATAAATAAAATTTCCATACAAACAACACACTCAAGATGATAGTGGTTGAGTTAGAACATGCGTGGCTAAATTTCAAGTCTTACAGCTCAAGTGACTACTTGTTCATTTATCATTCATTATTTTTCGTTGGGACCAACGGATACACTCAAGAAACTAACTGTTGGCTGATATTATGGAAGGAGTGTGTTTCGTTTGTATATAGAATTACAAGAATAGATTCTACAACAAATCACTCATCACTAAGTTACTGTAGTTCTACAAACTGATTTTTTGTTAGCAGTTTTTATCACAAGCCATTATTATTATCGTTGTCGCTAAGACATAACTTGCCTTCGAACTATAAAACTCATCTGCAATTGCTTGGACTAAGTTAGATCGATCTTAACTAGTTGAACTCAACCTCATACATTGAAAAAGACTAAACTAAACAAAGAAACATACGAATTCGTAATCTAGTTCTTCATTTGTTAAATCAAATTAAAAAAGCATATAAAAATTACAACCACTTCCACATCAGAAATCATGTCGAAATATTCAATTTTTAAACAGAGGCAATTTACATATATTTCGTCATAAGCTCTTCAACTATGAACATAATTTAAACCAAAGCTTAAACAAATTTCTATGCCGAATTTGCATAATTTGTAAAATCGGTCTCAGTTAGTAATTAATTGCATCACAATAATTTACGTTTGTTACATCCGTAAAACCACTAAAAACGGTTGTTATTGATGCTAAACTTCCAATCACAACATCCATATACAAAGGTTAAAATCACCTCATTGGTTAAAACGAGGTATATAGAGAGCAGAGTTTCTTGCAACCAATGAAAATCAATGTGGTGGGACGATTGTTATACAGAAATTTCTCATCGTTTGTTTGCGGTAAATGTTTTATTGCTTGACAATACTTGAAATGTTTTGGTTTCGTCTAATCTTTTCTGGTATATTCACTAAAGTTCTTATTGGAAATATATTTAGTCATCAGCAGAGGTTGCATTTCCAATTAATGGACTAGCAGTTTTGTTGTTTAAGTTAAAAGATTAGACGAGTTAAACTTTGCAGAGCTACCATCAGGTTGAATGAAATGTCGCTTATTACATTTTGGAATTTGGAAATCTTAAAAATTTATTTACGCTTTAGCTAAATTATTTCCATTTTCTACAGAAGATCTTGTTGGCTAATATTGATAACTTCTAATTTGGCTAAAATAAATAATTCGAATCAATGTTCGTATCAGATTCAGGTCGACCTGTTTAATCTCCGCTATAACTGAACATGATCTTGACCTGAATTCAATTGTGCAAAATGAACTTGATCTGAAACCTCTGAAAATTGTTTTGGCTTCAGAGTAAACATACAGAAAATTCATATTGTTAAGTACCAGCTAAAAACTCAAGTTTGATTTTCTGGCAAAAATAAAAACCCAGATCCCAAACGTTGACAGTTCGCAAAATTTGACAGTTCCCAACAGTTAACAGTTATGAGAAGTTGCCTTTTTAAAGGGCGTTTTTCGGATGGCTATGTAATAATGATGACAAGCCTTGAGCTCTGGTTAGGTATTGTGAATTATAATAATTCATGCTATCAAACCGCATAAGACATTTTTCAAAACCAACTGTACCGCAAAATAATCGAAAATGTTTCTGGCACTTTCGTGCCACAAAATACTGCGCCAATTCAAATGTCAGTAAAGAAGAGTTTTTGCTACGGCTTTGCTTGTGGGACGATTTGACATAGTATGTCAGACATACAAAGTAAAATAAATATTGGCAAAAATGCTTAAATATTATCAATATGGTGAGTGTGTGGTAACTCGGGCCGGGCATTATAGTGTGGAGTTACAATTGTCCTATCCATCACTTTTCATTGTGTCAGGCTTAGCATTGTTGGGCATTGTTGTCGGTAGTAGTGAAGGTAAGATCTGCGTCAACTCATCAGTTATCTTAGAAATGAATGTTCTAAAATGTCAAGTGATATGCAAGAATTTCGTTTAACAAATGAACCTCTAGATTTCTATTTTCTGGTTTAAATATTAATGTACAAAATCGAGACTTGCGATTGTTAGAGCAAATGTATGTGGAAACAAGTATATAAATCACAATAACTCTCAAACCACAAAAAATGTTGGATTTCACTTTTCCAAGACTTGTCACAAGAAAGAGAAAAGCAGAATCTTTTCAACCGACCGACAATTGAAAGTCAGCCGTTTTGGCATCACTGTTTTTCTCACTACCAATTGTTTTTCTTGCCGCCAAGTGTTTCTTGACCGGCTGCCGGTCCGGCACACATACCTGACGACAGGATATTATTTATTGTAGTTATTCATTAGCTTTTCGCACTCATTTATAACTTTCCATCGAGCTACATAATAGTTTTCTAAGAAAAATTCAATCATTGGAAACCTCCTCCGAGCTATTGGAGTTAGCGCTAACGCTAGTTCATGTGTATTATTTGGTTATCTATATCAATCTACGATTGACCAAAATAGACGGTTCTTTTTAAAGCAAAACATTAAACTATCAAAAGAAGAAGACAAAGTAGAAGTACCTACAGTAGAAGTAATAGATTTAACTGTTACATGGCGACAACTAACTCGCAGTTACAAAAATATGCACGCTACTTTCGTTACTAATTATTTAAAATTTTTAAACAAACGCAAACAAGTGCGTGTGCCCATCTAATGAAATAAATTCTCTTTAAATGGTTTGCATCGCTATTACAACATGAGTAAGTTGAAAAACAAGTCTTGAAATGATCATGAACGAACGACTGCCCTTTCTTCTGTAAATTTTAATTTCAATTTCTTAAATAACAAAAAAAGAAACCTGAATCTTAATATCAAATATAGGTAATAATAATCCCGACGCATGACTAGGTACAAAACCGCCTTGAGGAGTTCTTTACATTGGTTCACTTTTCTATATAAACATTAATAACATATTTTCTCGTTCCATTTGCCATCTCAAGAGAAATAAACAGATTTTTTCCATCAACTTTATACGAACACAAAAAAAAACTTCTTTTTTCCGTTCATTCCCTTTTTTTCCATATAATTTCAGCGTGAGAATAAAGGCAGGTGTACGATTTTTAGACTCTTAGTGCGCTAAGAAGAATGATTTTCATGAGATGATTTTTAAATGTAAAATGCAACAACAACTCAACAAAAAAGGTTAAGAAGTAAGGAGAGGAGTAAAAAAAACAAAATAAATAAAAAATGTCGTGAATAATAATAATCTTCTACCAGATCGTGTAGGTTTGAAAATAATATATTTATTTATTGTTTTAATGGTTTTTTGAGCATTTTTTCTTGCATTTGGTGTAATAATAAAGAACGAAAAGTGGGAAAGGGAAAGGATTAATTCTTTTTTCATCTCTCTGGTCTTTTATATGAAAGAAAAAAAGAAGAATCAAACACGCAAGTCGGTTTCGGGTTTTTATAATTGTGCTCCATTGTGTTTTGATTATTGAATAATGAATTTTAATGGGAGATAGGAAAAAAGGGTTGAATCCAACTAGAAGATAACACGTGTTAGATGAATGCATGGAAAATTGGATTTTGTTTCAGATGGATATTTTGTCTGTCTGCTTTCGGTTTTAGTTTTGGTGGTCTTATGAGAATTTTTTGTTCATTTCTAATTTGAAAGAAAATTTTTATTGTCTAACATTAAGTTGCTTTTGAACTTGTCTGGGTGAATATATAGGAAAGTGCCGCATTCCCCGTTTTTTTAATACCAACGCGTATTCTAGAAAATTGGAAATATTTTTTATTGTTTTTAAATTAGATTTTTATGTTTGATTTTACGTATCCTTTTAATGACAGTCAAAGCATAAAATTCTCCGAAATTAATTTAAGCTATGATTTTGACTGCATCTCTTCTACAACTGGAAGAAATTCTGTTTTTTAACTGCCGCATCAAAAGTCGGTACTCAATTGAACGACTGGCTTTCGCCCATTAAACATTTTTCAATCAGAGAACCAAAATTAAAAATTCCTTGACTGAAATTGTTAAGGAAATTGACTTTTTTGGTAGATTCTTGACACTACGGTTATAACTGAAGTAGCCGACTGAATTTCACAAATATTTTTGTGTTTGATGTAGCCTACGCCAAGGATTGTTACTATTGAAAATGACCACACTCGAAATTCAGGTTCTGGCAATATTCAAAAAAATCGGTTGGTGAAATATAGCAATCATCCTTTGACTTTTGAAAATGTTTTTTATTCGATGTTGGATGGGCCAAGAGGTGATGCACTTCTTGGACTCAAAATGAATGGGCTGTTATCTGGTCTGGTTTGGCCAAGAATAGTACATTTTGTCATGGGTGCTAAAATGTGGAACTTTTGAGTACCATTTCGCTTGTTGTGACGAGGAGAAGCCGACGTGTAGTAAAACGTTCCGAATTCATCGAGTAATTACATACGTTATTCTGTGTGTTGGATGGGGTCGAACTTCCACCGTGGAAGTCATTCATTACATTGTCCCAAATGAATGAATTTAATTGCTGTCATATCAGTCGATGCTACTACTATAAGTCGAATGACTACCGCCTGAACTTAGCAAGACTTTTTTTCCTATCGCTAGAGACCAGCACCAGGGATGAACTCTGTTGAACATGACCACATTCGGAATTTAGGTTCAGAAGTTATCAAAGAAATTCGGTCATCGGTGCTGTAAAATCTTGAATAATTAACTTTGTTCATACCTTCTTTCTCTTCTTTCTCGTCAGTTGCTATCCACTGCTGGATGCAGGCCTCCCCTATCTCCTTCCACTTTGAACGGTCCATTGCAACACGTGCTGCCAATTCGTGCCTGCTATTTTTTTTGATGTTGTTTGTCCATCGCTCTGGTGGTCTGCCCATGTGGTTGGTCGCCAGTTCATGATGATTTTAGTTCATCGATCATTTTGGCGATGTGTCCTGCCCAGTTCCATTTTAGTGATGCTATTCTTTCCATAATATCCACTACCCTCGTTTGTTGACGGATCCATTGGCTTACACCGCCTTGTTCATACCGCCTTGTCAGTAAAAAAATGCAGTGAAGGTACTTACTTATACGACTCACATTTATCACTCAATTAATATCTTTTATGTTGAGGATAATTGAATTTCTGTCTTGTTGACTTAGTCTCCATTAGCAACAAGTGCCCTTTTTCCATCACTTGTTCTTTTTAGTGTAATGGTTAATTTCCAGCTTCTGTCATTTTTATAATTGTTTCAATCAGTCGTACTACTTGACTGTCAATCAAATTAATTACTGCGCTGAACATCATATACGACCAAAATGTGAGCAACAGCTACGCACATGTTTTTGTTTCCCTTACAAACCATTAACTCCACACACATTGGCTACAAACATTTCAAAATATTATCCCAAAAAATTCGTCTAGTAAACTTTAATTTACAATCCATTAACCCGTCTGGTTTCCATCGAACCCAACAAAAAAGCATCAATCATCTTCACTATAGTGCACAATTAAGTCTAATCTCAACAACATTAATGAGTCAGACAAGCCTACCCCTTTATGTTTTCTAACGTTTCTATGTACCCGAAATTTTTTTTTTCTTGATCCTTTTTGATCCTTCTTTAAATCGTTTTATCACTTCACTGATTCACACACAATTAATACCATCATCCCTCAATTTACAGCTGAATTTGTCGATATTTGGGAAAGATGGTTTAAAAAAATTATAATGAGAGCTAATTTATGTGTTCGTCCTTTTATTCTTAACGCAAGACGATGATTTAGTGGTGAGTGGTCACAATATTTACAACATAAAAAAAAACCCGTGCACCACTACATCATATTACAAACCCTAACTATTAACTGGATATTCGATTTTCAAACAAATTATGTTTCCTTGAACATATAATTTCATGAAAAAGAAATCGAATTATGAAAATTTCAGTTTGTGATTAACTTCTTAGCTTAAGCGAGTAAAATTTATGTATTTGCATTGGGGTACTCAGTATAAAGTACGCTAGAAATGACGATTTATGATATTCCTCTCTGCTTACGCAAAAATGTAAAGAATAGTAGTTTACATTGGGTGCTGCGAAAATAATCCATTATACATGAGGTAACAATTTTGTGATAAAAGCGATCTCACAAGTGTGTTTTTGAGCAACAAGCTTCGGTAACAGTCTTTCGACAAGTATAGTTGCGTACCTCGCCTTCGGCTCGGACATGCAACACACAAGTGAGTTTGCTGTTGTCATAAAATTGTTTCCGAGGCAATGAATTACGTAGCAGTGTCCAATGTAATATGGTTTACTACCTACTACATGCGAAATGGATCATTTTCACAGGGGGCATAATGCTATGTAATGTTCAACTTTCGCATGGGGCAGGCAGTAAAAGTACTTTTTGTGCTGTAGTGCGCAAAAATTCATTTGGCGTGGGTGAATATGCATTCGATTAATTTGTAAAATTGATAAATTACATAAATTCTTGTTGCTAGCTTGTGCCTGAACTGGAATTCGGCGCATACGATATGTTTTGAACCTCGGCTTTGCCTGGGGCTACAATTTTCATATCTATTGTGCATTTATGGAGCGAAAAGTTGGATGGTTAGATCAATGATTGATATTTGGCTCGGTTTCTTGAAGCGTGATATATTTCCATGTTATCATTTACCTGCTTATTTCATATGAAAATTAATTTGAATTTTGAAAAGTTTTTGTACAAACGAATTCAAATGCAACTCAAAATCTGTTTTCATTTTCACGTCATCGTTAAAATTCGCATGTCTATTTGTTCGCGTGTCACTGTATTATGAGTGTCGTTTGCAATGATTCGTTTTTCTTCTACAAAAATGCTACTATGAAGTGGCGCACTTTTTCAAGATTTGATTCGATCAAAAACATAAAAGTTTCGCATGTTTATTATTATTCGCATGCTTTGGTCTTTGAATGAAATCTATTAGAGATATTTACAATTTAAAGTTAATTTTTTTGCAATTCCAGACCATAATCATCACCTTCCTGTGCATGTGTTTAAGGTCGTTTGAGTGAAGTTTTCTCACTGATACTTTCGATACGTTCGTTAGAGTTAGAGAAAAATTCTTTGCGCGCTAGTGCGAGAACAACTTTTCTCTTTCTTTCTTGCACGCTATCGAGGTTTTCTCTCACGCTATCATCTAGCGATCGTCTTGAACAAACTTTCAATATTTTATGAATGAATATTTTGCCTACACCAGGCTTCGAACATCTGGCACCAAGAGAATTCTGATCATGACGCAACGACTATAACCATTCGCTAATTTAATAATTCAATAATTTTGGACTTTTATTGAACGTTTGTTTCTGTTACAGGTAAATGGATTAACGATCCTCATTGAAACTTGATGTAAAGGATTTTATCTAAGCGAAAGCTGGATTTTTCTACAGTTTCCGCTGTTCCCATGCAGAAGTGAGTCATCGAAAAGTCAAGGGACCTTACTACTGAAATAAATTGTCATTCCTTAAATTTTTGAAATTAAGTGTGTAATCGTATTTTCGAGACAACTGTTGTTTCTGATCTGAACAAATCTTACGTGTCTTATTCGTGATCTTTTGTGTCAAGTCGGAAGCTAAATTAAGTGTAATTATAGGTAGTCCGTTCTCGGAGTTTCAAAATAAGAACACTTGTTCAAAGCCATTGACAGGTCGTTGTTTGCACTTTTATCTCGTAAATTGAACACCTCATTTATCACTTTTTCGAATGCTTTCTCACTGCAGGATAGTTAGTTTTTTTCTCTCCGTAAGAAGTAAAATTGTCCGTGACATACTTTGAAAATTACTCTTCGTGCACGAAAAGCTTTAACAAACGAACAGAAAAAAATGTGATTAAGAAAGACCGGAAGTCAAAACTGATTTTTAGCAAATTATTTTTTGTGCAGCAAAAATTATTATTTTTGTGGTCATCATTATTACACAAATTATCATGCTATACACTTAACAGTTATAAAAATTGAAACGAGATTACTTCTTGGACGTTGCGAACTTACATTTTATTAATGAGGATGTCATTAGGGATTGGTGAAACAAAAGTACTTGGGACCATCGAGCAATGGATTGAGCGAGCATTCATTATTATTTTACGGATACAAAATGAAATAATTTTCAGGATTTTTGTTGTTTTTTTTTTTAATTTCGAAAATCCATTAAAACCCAAAATCATATTATATTGTCCGTGCACTGAGTACGTTTTACCATAAAAAAATAATATCCAAGACGAAAAACGAAACATTAAAAATTATCTTTATAACGATTTCTCAATTTTAAATTAATTTCATCAGACTATAGAGACGGAGTGTTAAAGTGAAACGTATAAGTACCAAGTAGCTGCATCAAAAGAAATAAGCCTGACTCTCTACACAGTGTATACAAGAAGAAGAAGAAGAATATAAATGATAATAAAAAACGATGTTGGTTTTTTTTGTGTGTTATTTGGGAGAACACAAAAACTAAGCCATCAACAAAAAGTGGCTTCTGTTTGCCACAGCTACGCATTTAAATCGTTTTTCATCGTAAGAATTTAAGGTGCTTTTTATAGACACATTTTTTGTGTGTTATTGTCGATTTCAATAATTAAGGTTCACATTATAATCTGGGCAGACACAATAACATTAGGTGACATTGAAGCATTGGACAACATAGTGTCCAATCAATATGGACATTTTTTGGGATTAAACAACATTTTCATCGGAATTTTGTTTTATCAACAGAACGCGGACTTAATGGTGAACAAATTAACGAAAATCATAAGAAACTGAGTCAATAGTTAGCCTTTCAAAAACGTAAGTATTGAAATATATTGACTAAATCTGATACTTCGTTTATTCATCCATTGTGTTTGATGATCTGTTACTTCATTTGTTGTATACCAAGCATTTTTCTTTATAAGAGAATGCTACGTCCAGCTAATCGTTTATTTTGGTCAATAACAGATAACTGATGGTTGTTCGTTCCTGAAAGTTTAATGATTTCATGCACCTACCTATGTACCTGTCCTGCCGTTGTGATGACTACAAAGAGCATGGTCACAATTGAAATTGTCACAATTGGTGATAGCAAATTTCCTTTTTTCGAAAGTGATTCCTTCAACTTTTAATAAATACTATGAACATTGACAGAAAGGACATCACCGAGTTTCTTTACTGTCCGATTTGACAACGGACTAAATACAATACTAGAATTCATCCACATCGCGAGGTTATTAGACTAACGTATTTATATAGTAGATGACTGATTGACAGTGTCATTTACAACAAACTAGATTGAAAGAATTCTATTCTAATCTCAATCTATGGTAATGACTTAATTGGATTGCAAAGCCAGCATCATAGACGCTCTACTAGTTTCCACATACTCTCTACTACGATTCACAGATCCTCTAGTACGATTCACAGCCCCTCTACTACGATGCTAGATGTGCCGCAAAACAAGCTAGGTGTGACACTGTGTTTCCTATCAGAGTTTCTAGGGTCAGCATAATGTGCTTGAATTGTCCGTTGCTAAAGCGAAATGTTAAAAAATTCGTTACACACAATTCCATTTTGTCAAACTTTCGTGTAAGCCATTAGTATCTATTACTTCACCTTGTACAAACGGTATTATAACTAAATCTACTACCTCATATGTTCCAACTATTTTCATTCAGCTCCAATAAATAATCTTCTAGGATGCTTCTAAAACTATCAGACTCAATAGCCCAACTCTAAAATTCTTCCATTTATCTCGGTGATAAATTGCTTAACTAATTCCAGTCTAAAGTAATGTTTCTGCAAGGCAAAGAAGGGTGAATTTGAAACAATATTTTCCAGAATTTGCACGCTAT
>JANTFA010143564.1:0-11931 GCA_026413405.1 Phytosciara flavipes | reverse complement strand
GTTAGGAACAACGTTTTTCCTAAACGATGTCGGAAATACGCGACAACGTCGCGATATTTCGATACAAGGTAGGAAAAGAACATTCTACTAGATATCAAGCAACCACAATTTGTAGGTCCCAACCAAGTGAAGTGATAGGAAATAAGCAAACGAACATCTGCGGTTCACCGTCTGTCTATTTTATTAAAGTCCCAACGCAGCGATTCAATTTATTTCGACAAAATTGTTATGGAAATCTTATATATAAAGTGCACACTGGGTAACATCTAGTTGCAGAGAAAATGCATACCATTTCCGCAATCATACCGACGACGACACCATTCTCACGTATTATACACTTCACAAAGCCTAAAAGATGTAAAGTGTTACGTAGCCCGCCAAGTCCGTGAACGAGATAAATATTCCATTAAATTGAATAGACTACAAATGACATCGATGAAAGCGAGCTGTATTTGAGGCACAAAGTACAGAACGAAAATATTGTCGGCAACATTCCAGAACAGCGATAGCCTTAACTACATTTGTATTTATTACAAATTTCGCCCATAAATTCCCTTAAGTCTCTAGCAAAATCAGATTATCGTCTCTATACATTACATTTCCTTCGTCCTTCTCCAATTTCGACTTGTGTGTATATTTATTTGTACATAAATGTTACAGGGAGGGGGAGAGAGGCTATCAGCTCGGCAACATGGATTATATATCTATGTAAGACGGTTTTAAAATCTTACATATATTTCTCAGAGTGGATAGTATTATGTCGTTGCATAGCTAGTTTGTCTCAGACATGTTAGCTGCCGACTTGACGCCTCCGATTTCGCCGCCGCCGAAATAATTCGACAAAATCCAGAAAAATACTCTGAAACTCACAAACTGGTTGCGTTCTTAGATTCAAATTTCTTCAGTGCAGTTCGATATTGATTGATCAATCTGTTAATTGAAAATTTCCTAAGCATTGGCATTAAGACATCGTTGTTTGCACCTTACATTTGGGAAAGGTTAAGCCGACACGCTTGGCAGCATATATTTTGAATCAGTGGAACAACAGGACCGAGTCACTTCGGTTCAGGACTACTCTCGAATTCTAGTTTGTGGGTTGTTTTTACTAAAGAACTACTGTAGTAAGAACTAAGATGATGTTTCACTATGTTTGGTTAAGATCTTTTCCAATTCCTCACAACACAAAGAGACAATGAAGACTTGATAGTCAATTGATCCTTTGTCCAGACCATGAACCTATTAGATCTTGAGATCCGAGCACCAGATCATCATAAAGCTGACCAAATCAAAGGTTCGCAGTTTAGATGTTATAGTAGATGTTATAGCGTAATATAAAAGTGTATATCAACTAGGCATCAGCCTGCTTTCTCGAGTAACCGATAGCAATGTCTACAAGATTGGAGCACGCCAAAATGTATGCAGAATATTTGAAAAATATTTGAAGCGTACACTTTTGTCAGAGTCCCCCTCCCCCCCTTAAGAGCGTGCGTAATTTGTGAATGGCCTCTTACTGATGGTAATGTCTACGAAACGACAGCCTGTTCAACAGGCCCTATTGTCAAAACGCGATATTGTGTTACTTCACTCAAGTCGCTTCCTTGAAATCAAGCTGCGTTTTAAGTGAGGCAGTTGACAGTTTTGGTGGTAGAGCGACTCAATAGCATAGTCGCTTTCCACTAAATGGTTGAGTTGTCAGGGATGCGAGTTCGATTCCTTGTGGAAAAAAACCGATTGTCAGACGTGTGTACAAAACACAGCTGATTGAATCGGTTTGAGTCTGTGGTAGTTGGTGAAAAGCTTGCACACGGCCTGCCGGTAAAAGATATTGTTGGGAGACGTTGGCGTTCTACTAGTTTCGCTCCTCAGAACATCGATGGCACACAACATCGATGTAACTTAGGTATGTCGCGCAGCTTACCACTGGCACAGTAAAAACTTTCGGCATCGAAAGGATCTCGAAAAGTAGAACCACAACCATCGAAACTGGTAAATGATGATCTAGCCTCTGACCCAGCAAAGGGTTGTTAGGGCAGATTATTTTTGACAATTCTGGAGACTGCCACTCAAATTAATGTGGTTTTGCCTTTACTTCGGTTTTGTCGGGTTTTTGATTTGGAACTTAATTTGGTTTTTCAAAAAATACATCACCAACATGCTTGAAATACTGACATTTTAAAATAGGAAACCTTCAAAATCGTCACCCAGCCGTTTCGACGCCGCCTCCAGGCAACACAGACGCTCGCCGCCGACACATTTTCAACCGGCTAACATGACTGACTCGTCCATGTGTATACAAGTCTATCCATATGCTAATGATATACATTCACTGGGTGCACCGATAGTGAAATTTGTGTCTGCTTACAATACCATTTCAATCGGTTTGGTTTCACTTAAGAGAGTTCACCCATATCTCTACCTGATACATGGTAGATGTGTATGCACCGTCGTATAGAAGGAGACACTTAATGTGAAACATGTCTCCTTTGCAATGTTGGTGCACCATCCATTTTGACTTTATGTTTATCTTTTCCCGGGGTTTTTTTTCTTCCTTTCTAATTTTAAAATTTTTCGTTCGTTTTCCATACATATATCGCATGCCCATATGTCTTTATTGGAATTTTGACTTCAGACTTTTATCAATGAATGAGTAGAGTATGGTATACTGGATATACGTTTGTTGGGCATACATGTTCCATACCAGTAGAATATATCTCTACCACATCGATCAACATCGGACCATTGAAAATTTTCCCAGCATTGAAGTCTCTGTTCGTTTAGCGAACAATCAATTGAATCCTGAAAAATTAGAACCGCCGCCACCACTTTTCATTTAACAAAAACGTGCTTCAATGTGTATCACAACAACATTCGTGAAATAACTCTCTCCTCCTGTGTGCTCTTCCACAATGTGCTCCACTAACTACGTGCAATAAACGTTCGATGGGAAATTTAATATTATTAGTTTGTACCGAATGTACATACGTACGCAGACACTCCCGGATCCCGATACACACTGGATGGAGTATCGTTGCATCTATTATTTTCAATGTTGAAAATATATATTTTTGCTGGCCACAAAAACGTTTCCCAACTTTGATACACCCAGCTACAAATATATGAAATGGAATGTGTGTGTGTGGAGTATCGAAGATAATAGATAATCAAGAGGGTATTGTGAGCGTTATATTTGTTGTTGCCATCCCTTGCAAATTCAATTCGTTTTTTTTTTCATTCTTCTGCTGCTGCTACCCCCCCGGTTTTGGTGCGGTATAATTTAACAAGCATATGTTCGGTATTTTGTACCAAATATATTTATATAAAGCTATTCTGACATCAGCTGTGGTTTATTATTGGTTTATAAATAGGCTGCTTTCCATAAATATTTTATTCAATTTGTGTAGAGACACAATATTTTTGTGGAACTTAATAAATAATCAATTAATTTGTTGTTGTAGTTGTTAACCGAGAGGAGGACTATGGTATACTTAGTCCTCCATTTACAAGAAGAAATTCAATTGGTCATTTTGTAACGTATTAAATGGATACAATCATGACGACAATTTTGCATCTTATAATTTTGAACTATTCAACTCCGTGAGAGCCTTAGCTAGTTTGTTATGCGATTCGTCTAGGCAATAGAAGTGGTAATAGTCCTGGGCCTCACGACATATTGAGTCCATCATAAGGTCACGGCACAGAAAGTTTGACACAGAAAGAGGAACAATTGTTACACTCGTTCGAAAGGAAGGTACTGCGGACAATATTTGACCAGAACCGATGGCGCAGGCGATTTAATCATGAGCTCATGCAGCTTTACAAAGAGCCGGACATCGTCAGAACAACAAAAGTGAATCGATTACGATGGCTCGGTCATGTGCAGCGTATGGATGACAATCGTGTTCCTAAGAAAATGCTAAAAGACAAACCGGAAGGCAAAAGAAGTGCAGGATGACCAAAGTCCAGATGGTGGGACGCAGCTTTTGCCAATTTGAGATCAGTCGGAGTAACCAGCTGGGAGACGTTAGCTGCGGATAGGTCCAGTAGTAGAGCAGTGTAGAGCATACAAATTAGCCATTACGATTGAGTGGTTTATCAAATTACCCAACACGAAAAACATTTCATCTCTATTGCAATGTTAAAATATTCAAAATTGGTATCACTGTTCTGGTATCTCAATGACATACATTGGCGGACGGCAGTTTGGTTGTCTTTCAATTTCGACTTTTGCTGTTTTGCACATTGCGAACTTCGACAATTGAGCATTCACGCACTGATAAAATGACAAATTCTTCAAATGGTCGAAGCTGTACGATCAAAATAGCCTCAATACAAACAACACTCACGTCAAAATGACCCAAAATTATAATGGCCAAATTTGAAGTTTCTGAGCGAAATGATGTATGGATGACATGTCTTTAACGAAAAATGAAAGGCACCTTCCATAAATCACTTTCGGATTGGACCACTGGAACCACGTGTGTGTTGTTTGTTATTGAGGAAATGCTTTCCGTGGATGAGTGGTCCTCTAGCATTGCATGATTTTAGCATTGCAGTCAATAAAATCGTGTTGCTGACTTTTATGCGCAAAACCCTATTTACTAGCGAATAACCAGAATAGCTTTATACGACTTTCGACTTGAACCTTAGAAGATCCCTAGCGATTGAAGCCCCAGTTCGTCTGAATCTCTGCGGTCACACATCGTCGAAAATTCGAAATAGGGTCAAAATGAAGTCATTTTGCTTGACGAAATTTGTAGCGGGTAAAAATTCAACTCAATGGCGTAATGGTTAGCTCGTTTGCTTTCCAATACTCGATTGAGATGCTAGTGTGACTTCACGAAACCTGACTGTTGCAGAAAACAACCGATTGCCAGACGTGGACACAAACCACAACTGGCTGAATTGGTTCTGATCTGTGGTATAGTTGAGTTGAGGAAAAACATTGTTGGGAGACACTGGTATTCTACTCCTACTAGGTTCGCTCCTTAGTACATAGGTGGCACTCAACATCGATGTAACTTAGGTTTGTCGCGCAGCTTACCACTGACACAGTAAAAACTTTCGGTATTGAAAGGATCTCGAAAAAAGTAGAACCACAACCAGCGAAACTGGTAAATAATGATCTAGCCTCTGACCCAGCAAAAGGTTGTTAGGGCAGACTATTATAACAAAAATACAAGTAAATAGCGTCATGTCATTTGTGGAAGACCACTTAGCCACAGGTTATCGTTTATTTTTGTTGTAGCTATCGAATCGGTAACAGATTAGATATGGGCGTTTCTTAGTGATTTCATGAAATATTTTTTCCCTCTATTACTTTTGATAGGCACAGATAGAACCTTTAAATGGGAAGAGTGCTGATAGAATTTATTGAAACAAAAAGTGAAGAGTGTGTCAACCGAATGACGTTTTACTCGATAAGTTTTTGGCATGCTTACAAAACGAAAAATTCGTTTCTTTTCAAAATCGCAAAATTAGTCAAAAGAACTACGAAAAATCAACGAAAAATCTAACAGAAGCACAAAGCATATTAAGGAATTTGTTTTTTTGTTTTTTGTTTGTAATCAAATATTTCTAACCTTTGTCATTGCCGTGAATTAGATTTTCGTCGATTTTTCCAATACCGCCAATTTCAGCTGAAAATATAAACGAAAAATGATAGTGTGGCATATTTTAAAATCACATCAAATAAATGAGGAAAATATTTGTCCCGTCTCCGTCGAAACGAACATCGGTTTTACATTAAATGGGATAAATGTGTTGCATAATTATATTCTCTGTTGACAAGAATAATGTTCATGGAGCTGCTATACGCCGCCACTGCAGCCATGCATTATGCAATGCGAACGCTTCCTTAACCCGAATAAATAAGGAGACAATTCATAAAAGATGCTGCTGTTGCATCTTGAATACACTTCGCTTTCAACACTTTAGGATGGCGAGACAGTGAGAAGAAGCTTTGCATAGAAAAGTATGAAGAGCTGTTTTTGTCCGGGATTATTATTAGCAATTTCATCGTCCGTGAGTCCTCATTTACGTAATAATTCATTCTCATTAAAATGTGGAAATGAAATTGTTTTCTTTAAGGTTATTTTTCTATAATTTTATCGTCAAGCTAGAGTGAGTATGGTTAAAGCTGTTTTTCTCTACTCCCCCACCCCACATCCCTCCATTCAACAACCCAGCCATTCAACGATTTGAAAGTAGGTTATATTGCTTGCGGCACTCTATTCTATCTCGTTTTTCTTTTCTATTGCTTTTTATATATCAAAAGATCATTAAGTGTTTAAAAATATAAATATTTTTTTCTCATTTTTGCTTTAGTGTGATGGTGGTTTTCCCGACTCTTCGGAATAGAAAAAATTACTGATAAGCAAAATTAAAATTTGAATAAAATTTCCAGTTGATGTTGTTGAAGCTTTAGTGCATACATGGTCGATTCTATGAATTGTAGTGGAGAGGAATAAATGTTGACATTTATATTCCTCGATAATGCAGTGTAACGTATATCGATACTTAGGCTACAGGGTGACTGAGGCCTACAAGTGGATAAGTGGCTCGGCTATGTCTTGATCGTAACCCAAGCAGGAATGCATATGGTTTTTTTTAGAAAACGACTTGACCTGGATTGGATCAGATATACGCCGGATATTATCTGCCTGTCAGCTATGGTATGAGGCTAGCGATGGGGTCAGATCAATTTAAGGTCGAGAGGAGGACCTGCAAAGATCGAAAGATCTTCTGAAAAGATTGAAATGACGAGTGGGTAGTACAAAGGATCCAAACGCGATATATGAGCATCGATCAGAAATGATCGACCCAAACTGACGAAATCTAAAAAACGTATATCGATAATATCAAATGTTTACGAAGTGGCATTTGTTGGCTGCCCCATACGAAAGTTCAACATTACATGCATGTCTACTGCGAAAATGATCCGTTACGTGTGGAATGTGGAGGGATACTCTCGGTTTATTTCCCATGAATTTTTTGGTGAAATTCAACTTTTGCAGGTGGCGTGCAGTAGAGCAGACTGAATTGAATAGCGCTTCGTAATTCACTAATTCGGGAGCAGTTTTATGACAAAAACCAACTCAATTGTATGTTTTTGAGTAACTTGATTCGGTAACTGTTTCTCGACAAGAGTTAAGATGCATGATTGCGGCTTGGATATGCAGACTCTATGCTTGTCGATACGACGTGTATCAAGAACACACTTGTGATTAGTGAGTTTGCTTGCGAAACAGTTCCCTCATGTAATGAATAACTTTCGCAGCATTCAATGTAAACTACTATCTCTGAAAGTCATATTTGCATTTCAGGTGTTATGAACGTTTACAATCTCCAGTAATTTCCTTATAAAAATTCACAATTATTCTTCTCCTACAGTCTTTGAATCCACTGCTGGATACAGGCATCCCCCATAGGGCGTATTTAGCTCTGCTGGATACATGCGTATTTAGTCTTAGACTACGTTAGCTAATGCGATTTGGTGAATGAACCACATGCTCAGCGGGAATTTCGAACCACGTCTATAAGTAAGCAAGCTTTCAAACTTCATTTGGTGGTAGTTATATCTCTGCCTAAAGTTAAACTCACATATTTTATAATGTCAATGGGTTGCTTCTCGCTGGAAGGACACATGTGTCGTGCTAACGCAAGGTGCGCAAACATTAATTTGACAAAAGCATCTGAAAATAAATTCAAAGTGACGCAAGAAGCCATGGAACGAAGTAACCATGGAATGACGCCCGATGACAAAATGAAAATTCAATGGATTCGACAGCAAACAAAAGAAGATGCCATAGAAGAATACCATCTCTAAAGTGAAGTTGGGCGAGACACATTGCAATGAGGACAGATGGACGTTGAACCAAAACAATCATGAACTGGAGACTACCTTACACAAGACTACCTCACACAAAAGAGGTGAACGAACGGAATAACGCAATTTCTAGACGAAAAGAACTTGGGAAGTAATGGGTCGTTTGGAATGGAAGGAAATTGGAGAGGCCTACATCCAGCAGTGGATACAAACCGACTGTAAAAGAATAATAAGAAAAACTTTGAGCCCTCCCACTACTACTTGAATTTTACAATCTCCCCGAAACTACCAATAAAGTCGACCTTGCCTAGTTTAAGATTGTTGCTTTTGTGCTATAAATTAACGACAGATAGATCGAGAAACCTTACAAAGCAATACTAGAACATCGACAGCCTTGTAGAGGCGCGCTGTCGACGTTTGGGTATTACTTTGCAAGGCTTATCGAGACTTATACAGAACTTGAACCCGAGTTTTCTGAGTGTAAGACTAGTACGCTACCACTCAGCCAACCAGTTACTGTACAGTCATTGATGTTTGTTAACTTAAATACAATCGGTGATAGGTTTAATAGTAAATTATTGACATATGAGAGAGAGGAATAAAATTCCTGCTTCGGGTGGATGCTTTATTGTATAAAAGCGAAAACGAGAAAACAGACAAAGAAAAATGAAAAATTCCCCTTTCACCATCAAAAATAATGTTGAAATCATCCGTATGCTGTTTCAAACACATGAAAAAAAATTCACTTCAATTTTGGTGCTTTATTTTTTTCTTGCTCACATGGAAGCCTGACATATTTGTCGCAATAAATCTCTGGATCATTTATCTTCTTGAATAAATTATATGGAGAATATATTTGGCACTTCCATTGTACCAATTGCACAAAAGAAAACGATTTTCTTGTGTCTACATAAGTATACCAACCATAATGAATGGAACGTATACGACTACAACACAGAGCCGAGCCATTTTACATGCTCGAACACTAAAACATCAAAGAAAATAACATTAAGGTCGCCCCAACTTTTCCAGACACTTTCGGCAACTTTGCGTTGTATAGTTTCGCTCATTAAACTATGGTATGGATGTGGTAGGTATATCAGGTGAAAGTATAGAACATTCCAAAGGTCAAAGAACAAATCATTAAAAACTTTTATTTCAATGCGTTTCGCTTGATTAGTAATTCTCCAGGCTCCAGGTGGTGTTGATGGCTTCAGGCCATGACGGTCATTAGAGTTTATGGGTTTCGGCATGACATATATGAGGTGATGGTATTCAAGCACTCTTAATTTGCCCGTTAGGATGGAATTATGATAAATTTCAAGCGTTCGTTGTCACAAATGAAATTTTCAATGTTTTTGTATTAAGGACAACCACACCTTGATCGGAATGCACATTTTTACACGAAGCTCATTGGAATCCATTAAAGATTCGATTACAGCTAACACGAAAGCGTAAACCCTTCTTCCTGGAAAATTAGTCATTTTATGTTCACACGGTCGCATGAGTTAACCTTTCGCGAATGGTAAGCATCTTGAGATATAATCATTAAATTTGATATTTTGCTTAAAGTAGCACGAAATGTTTGGTAGGGAATGTCTCACCTCGTTAGTTTCACTTTGTAAAGTTTGTTAAATGAGAGAATATTAGTATGAGAACAATCTTTACTATCGTCAAGAACTATACGTTAGTAAGGCACTGTGATGCACTACAAAGACTACAAAAGAAATTAGGGCTAGCAACAACATACAGCAGTTTAATTTTGAATTTGCGCTCTTGGCTTCAATGGCAAATGGCACCAAACATAGCACTGGCTCATAGAATGAAAAATATTTCGACAAGCGTCAAATTAGCATTCAAATGGAAGACGAACGATTGTTGGTTTTCAGGGACCAGTGAATTTGAATGGTAAAATTTTTTCGATTCCCATGGAGTTTACACAATGAACAAAACTAAAATCAACGAGGCTTTGTCACTGGGAAGCCGTGCAACCGACGAACCGGGCAAGGTTGTTGTGCTTTCTTACCCCACTAGTGGAATATTATCGAATCTCCACTTTGTCAATGCGGGGCAGTGCAAACTATGACAGACTTGGTGGAAGAATGTGCCATACACGATACACTGCTTTCAAGGTTGAATTGAAGATTTGCACTCGGTTACAGCTGAAGCTATGGAGTAGTTGAACGGCCTGAACCTAAACATTTGAAGGGGCAATAATTCACATGACGAGCTGTGAGTTTTTGGTTTCACGTCTGTCTTATTGAAATGATTGACAGCGTCGAGGTTAAGATTGCACGACGTATTTTGTTTCATCAGCCTCCGAATATTCTTTGCGTTCATGCTAAGAGTTAGTGTCTTATCCTTCCTATCCATCCTTTTTCATTTTATATGAAAATTTTACAATTTGTCCCGTTTGATTATGGTCACAGCTCCGCTACTAGCATGAACACTCATATTTGAAATGTCAAAATGCATTCAAATTTCCATATTTTCATACGTGTACGCGAGTGCAATTGCATGGTGTTGTGATGTTTTACTCACACCAATCAGACATGACTTCAATCTTCACGAAAGCAATAAAAGGTCTATTTTGATTGACTGAACCTCCAGCAGTGCTATGTTATTGTTCAACGGAAAAAAAGTAAATTCAAAGTTTTCCATTATCTCCGGACTTGTGGCAGTTAGAATATTGATTTCTTTAGCGAAATTCTAAATTTATGCGTGTGTAAGCTTTGAGTGTCACCCTTTTATATGATGCGAATGCCTTTGTAAGTATAGTACGTGTGTCATTCTTTTCAGTTTTTAAGACATTTTTATGTGACACAAAAATCGTCAGAAACATCTGCGGTCGACATAAATAAGCAATGAATTCCGGTTAACTTAGCATTCTCTAGTAAAAACGTATGTTGGAACCAAAGGAAGTGGAAGATCTTGTATTGTGTAACTATAGACAAGAATTCTGAACAAAAGAAGGAGCAGATTTAATATCGCGATGCGCTTACCGTGATAAAAGGATGTTGACTACAGAATTCCTAATTTAAGGGTAGGTCATTTGAATTTTAACGTCCTTACTCAGCGAGGGAGCATAGGCTCTAATTTTCTGAGATTCATTCATATCGAATTGTTTAGACAATGCTCAGTGGTAAACTAGCCTTGTGCGACTAACATAGTGACATCTAGTGTCCTAAGATCGAAATTAGTAGGAGTAAAATAACGGCGGCTCGCAACAGTGTCTTGACTGATAAGCCGTGTAACAGCACTGAACCGAAGTGTGACGTATTTCTTCGGACTAAATGGAACTAAACCGCATGTGAGCAAATGGCACTTGCCGCCCCCTGTTATGCCTAGCTAAATTTTTTCTTGTTTAGTCGACATGAAATCATACGGCTTAGACCGGTTTGGGCCCCAAGAAATGCGTCACTCTTTGCACTGAACCCAACTGCATCAGATTTGAACCGATTCAATCTTCTGTGTTTTGAATACACGTCTGACAATCAATTTTTATCTGTTGCGGTTGAGTTTCGAATACTCGCACTTGCAATTCAATCGTGTCGTGGAAAGCAATCGAGTTAAGCCACTAAGCTATTGAGAATCAGATCGTTTATGAAAGAATATTAAACGACATGGGCTCGTAGACCAGAAGGGGTAATGTAAGAATGATGCCCACCTTTTCCAGTGCTGACAGCACATTAAGATCACCAATAACTCGATGAAGATACACTTTGTAAACTGAAATGAGTGCCTATTTTGGGGGTCTATTTAGGGTGGTAGAACACACGCTTGACTTCACAAAATGCATCTTCGTCGAATTATTAATGAGTTCAATGTGCTGATAGCACTGAAAAATAAGGCTCGGAACGGGTTTAATTCGGGTTGAGGGAGATTGAATCACACTCCTATTAGAAAGCTCAAAAATAATTGAAAGTCAGCAGGGTTGTGGCTAGTATTCTTAGCTTTCTATTGCACATACTTTCACCACATTAGATAAAGTACTTGAGACAGAATCACAGTCCCGAACGGGTTGAACCTGAACTTGACCGGATTGTGATTCTGTCTCAAGTACTTTGTCTAAAGTGGGAAGTTTATGTGCTATGGAAAGCCACAAC
>JANTFA010143553.1:0-11931 GCA_026413405.1 Phytosciara flavipes | reverse complement strand
TCTCAATTCGGTTCCACTGACAACATCACTAGCAACACAATCTTATCACCATATCGAGAGGACAATTATCGTTCGTCGGCCAGTTCAACCACTCCAACATCGATTGACGACTTCTTAGACCGGTCATCGACTAGTGCAGAAGACATTGGCATTTTATCGCTGAGGTCCAGCAGTGATCCGGTAATTGCATTGCATTGCTTAGAGTCTAGACAGGCCGTGCGTGAAGAATTGACAGCAAGCCAATTGGACGAACAAAATTTAGCCCATTCGTCGCTACCAAGTTTCCAAGAAACTTATTCAATCAAGTACAATCAACTATCAAGCCTAGGACTCAAGATGGACGAGGACTGCTATAATGTCGCGTCTCCGCATCATCCAGGCGTAGCCACATATCATCATGGCCATGGCCATCACCCACAAACATATCATCAGGAGCATCAATATGATTATCAGACTAACGTTCAGTTTGCCACTCCGAACACAACATTCTATCCGTTTGAACAGCCCGGAATGGTGAGCAAATCTTTTTTAGAGCAACGAGCAAACAACGAAACTAATTTCTTACTCTTAATTCTTACAGTATGGGCCCAACGTGCCACAGGACAGTTATTCGTTACCTCCGTTTCCAAATGTGTCTGAGCTTCATTTATCGACATATCGACGTTCGTCTCTTCCAATACAACGATCCGAATCAACATCGAGTAGCGAGAGCCCAAAGCCGCCTCGCATGAATATACTGAAAACGATTCCAAGTGCGTCTAGTTCCGCTTCCACATCACCCAGTTGCATCAACAACAACAATCCAGCCCAGGCCAATAACAATGAAACATTAAATACTCGAATGTCAAGTTCATCAGCCTCGTCGTGCAATACTCCGATCAATACACCGCCACATCCGAACAGTCCATCACAACTATGTGCCGTTTGTGGAGATATAGCTGCGTGCCAACATTATGGCGTCAGAACGTGCGAAGGATGCAAAGGCTTCTTCAAACGAACTGTACAAAAAGGATCCAAGTACGTCTGCTTAGCCGACAAAGCCTGTCCCGTTGATAAACGACGACGGAATCGATGTCAGTTTTGCCGTTTTCAAAAATGTCTAGTGGTCGGTATGGTCAAAGAAGTGGTACGTACCGATTCGCTGAAAGGCCGACGTGGACGACTACCGTCAAAACCGAAATCACCACAAGAATCACCGCCGAGTCCACCGGTCTCAATGATAACAGCCTTGGTGCGAGCACATGTTGATACTACACCCGATGTGGCCAATTTAGACTACAGACAGTACAGAGAGCCTGGTCCGTTAGATCCGGCATTGTCAGAAGCGGAGAAGGTTCAACAGTTCTACAATTTACTAACAACGTCCGTGGATGTAATTCGTCAGTTTGCCGACCGGCTTCCAGGCTACACAGATTTATGTCAGGTAAATGGAGCTTTTGAATTTTACTCAATTTTGCTTTGCTGTGAATCCATTCACGTCCCTCAATCGTTTCGTTCTGTTCTCCCCCATTTTTAATTGCAATATTTCAATGCGTTCCTCATTGACTTACAGGAAGATCAAGAACTGCTGTTTCAATCCTCTTGCTTAGAATTATTCGTACTACGACTGTCTTATCGTGTGCGCATTGATGACACAAAAATGACATTCTGCAACGGTGTGGTTCTGCACAAAATTCAATGCCAACGGTCGTTCGGCGAATGGCTGGGAACGATTCTCGAATTCAGCAAATCGCTGCATGCATTAGAAACGGACATATCGGCGTTTGCATGCCTATGTGGACTGACATTGGTTGCAGGTAAATTGAAAACGAAAAATTCTCCGAAATGTATTTTGTAAGACTAATGATTACCGTTCCATCAGAACGCCATGGTCTCAAGGAACCAAAGAAAGTGGAACAACTCCAAGTGAAAATAATAAACAGTCTCCGCGATCATGTTACCTACAACGCTGACGCCCAAAGAAAACCACACTATTTGAGTCGACTACTGGGCAAATTACCTGAATTGCGCAGCCTGAGCGTTCAAGGACTCCAGAGGATATTTTATTTGAAATTGGAAGATCTCGTGCCAGCACCACCATTGATTGAGAATATGTTTGTGGCCAGTTTGCCATTTTAATTTGAGCTGATTGGAAACGGACGATGAACAATAATTGTGATCGATTTGATGGGTAAAAGATTCTGTTCAACAACAACAAAAAAGTTTATTAATTCGTAAAATTGGTGAACGTGTGATCTCTATCTCCTCTCCTAATATGAACTCTTTCCTATTGCATGCGACGACGTTTTCGTATTTACCTAATATTATAAAATCATTTGATGTCACAGTTTTATTTTTGGTCGTGTAAGTTTAAGATTTTAAAATGAAGAAAACAAAAAATGAATCACTAAAGTGCTATTTATGAAAAAATGGGCGAAAAGAAAACTTTTTTGTCATTTATGTTCTGTGTGAAATGTTGGTCGTTAAAATTTAGTTTAACCAATAATTGGCAACCTAAAAAAGTTTTAATTGCGCCGATACAATAAGTGGATTTCACTCTGTTGATAACTTATTAAAAGGAGAAATCGTTTTGATGTCCATTTGTGTTGGAAACGCAGGCTTATAACCTCTGGTGTAAAGTGTTTACCGGACAGTGCTATTCTATAGATGTTTGTTGAAATGATAATGGTTGATTATAATGTTTGATGTTGACATAATCCCAGTGGAAGTGCCATACATTTTACCACTGATACTAACCTGAAGAAATTTTATCAGTTACATGGATGACCTCAGTCACAACTGCCGACGTAGTGTCCCTTGTTCGTGTTCATTCCATTAGTTTTAGAAAATCGTTAAATTGGATTCCTTCCAATTCTTCCTTCAGTGGACACTTTGAATACAGAATTGTCTCTAAAATGAATCCCTGATTTGGTAGCGTGTTTGTCGCTTTACCCTCAATACAAACCACACAGACTCGACGGGTAGTCGCAATTCAGCTTTATTTCTACAAGTGGTTCCAGATGGTTTCCGTCGGTCGTCCAATCGACAAGTGATGTATGGAAAGTGCTCTTCATTTTTGATAATGAACAAATCATCCATACATGACTTTGTCCAAAAACTTGAAATTTAGCCGTTATAAATCATTCTGACTCGACAGCTATTCTCCGTAGAGTGTGTGATGTCTGCATTGAGGCTTTTTAGCTTTACCATATCCCCGCACGTCATTCAATGTTTGGTGATTTATCGGTTTAGAAATCTCTTTTTCATTTCGTCTATATTTTGCCAGAGATTCACATGTGAAGAGGGCGCATTAAACACGTGTGTATGTACAGCGAGAACTAATCGAAAGTAATTTCTACTGTTAAGACACTTCCACAAAATTTGCGTGGGGTCAGGGTGTCTTACAAAAGATTCACTCATTTTTGAAATTTTTCCATTCATTTAAAGAAGGTGAGGATCTGAAGTTCGTAATTTGTGAATGGTCTCTAAAAGAGGACATCAAATCCGATGGGCATTGCTTCACAATTAATTCATGTATTTGTTTCCCGATCAATTCGTTGTCTCCGTGACCTGTTCCGTGATTGGGTCTTGAAATAGTTCGGAATCGGTGGGACTTTTCTTAGAGCAACCGGTTTGTCTGGTTCATGTCTGTGCCCAGACACACCGGATTTAAGCGTTCCATATAAACTAGGGCGATTCTGAAAGACGTTGAGATTTGAGATGATATTTCGACGATTCTTTGTACATACGACTCGTACGATTGAATAAATATTATCAGGCGTGATCTATTTACTGCGAGTTTATTTTTACTTTCGACATTTCCCTAAATCTTCAACCTTCGTAGGTCGCTTGAATAAATGAATAGACTGCCTATAGCTGCACACATTCCTACAACGTTCTCCTTGATAATTCCTAGAAGCATTTGAAAGACAAGGCACTCTGTTAGATAATTCACTGACAAAAAAATCTGACAACGAAAGCTGATTCCAATCTAAGCATCTGTTATCGACAAGGACGACAGAAAGAATCAATGATCGGTGGTTAGTGTTCGCTTTTATATATCCAAATGAATGTCAAAACTAATGAAGTACAAGATTGAGTGTATCAAACACCAGAAGTACAAGATTTCATTTTCCTTGTCGTTCCTGAACGAAACTCTACTCTGTCATGTGATTCTTATCATTGAGTACAGAAAATATAATAATCTTCAAGAAGAAGAAGTGTTGGACTCCATTCAATAATATTTCTAAAATTCTTTGCCTCAAAATCTCTCATCACGTCTGCTACATCCCAGTTCCACAACTTCCTCAAAACATCAACTAAATTTTTCCGGTTTGATTCCAATTATTCAAATCAAACGGTAAACTATTTAGACCTTGACTCGTTCTCAGACAATTTGCGTTTATTATTTTCCGTGCAGCGTGCAGCGTCATAATAATTTCTTTTCCAAAACATTCAATACGTTCAGTTCGAACAAATGCGGTCGGTGCGGCCAACATCAAAATACAATCAATTTCCGTTACCGTTTCGTGACTATCCTGATTATATTGGTTTGTTTTTTGGTCTTTGTGTTATAGGGGTAAGTCAATCAAACAAAGCTAAGCACAATGTATAATGCATTGCACACACGACGACGACAATTTTACACGTAATTTTTCCATTTAAATATTAACAAATCAACGGACAGTTCAATATATAAATACAGAACATAACAACAACGGAGAGAAGGGAAAAAAATGGAATTAAAATGAAATAAATAGCCGCTGACAGGTGTAATTTGTGGTTTTCTGCTTATAAATATAAAGTAAATTTCCCATTGAAGACAAAACTAAACAAAAAAGGAATCGAAACGAAAGAGAATTTTATGGAAGCAATTAGTTTTCCGAGTTCGTTCGTTTGCTTTTTTTTTCATTTTTTTTTTTATATTTTTAGTAATATTTAAGTAAGACGAATAAAGAAAATCTATAGATTTTGTTGTTGTTCTTTGCGACGAAACATTTCATACAATCACACAATCTTGAGAGCTTTTCATGCCTTGTTTTTCTTTTATATACATCGTACAAAAGGATATTTTTATGAATCTAGATTTTTGGTCACAAAGTAGGGAATTTTTAAATGAAATAGAATTTAAATAAAAAAAAATAGTTTAGCGCTAGTGAGAAATAGAAATTGTTCTTCAAATTTTACAACAACAAAACGAAACTTTACTATTTGAATGACACACACTATGATGATGATAACTACACGTAACTTAAACAAACAATAAATGGAATAAATAAAAAATGAAAAGAAATATTTTTTAACTATTTTCGTAAAGAAAGGAAGACAACAAATTTATAGACAACTCAGATGAATTGAAATTATATTTTCATCTTGATATATTTAGGATCTAAATATGTTAACGATTAAGTGTATCACGATCTAAGGGTCTACGAAATATTATTTAAAAACAGAGGAGGGAAAAAATTTAAAAGAAAGAAAAATAAGAAAATTTTATTGTGCGATACATACATGCTAGTCCATTTTGTTTAAGAAACAAAATTTTTTTTTTAGAAATTTTATTTTTACCATTTAGATTTGTAGTACGAGAGGGCTCCTTGAGCTCTCGATTTTTTTGCCAGTGTTTTAAATGTTTATCATATCCAGTAAATGTAAAAAAAAAATTTGTATTTTTAGCATTAAGAATTGCAGAGTTACCAATTCACTTGCCATTGAATTTTAGGAAATATTTTCTTTTTCGTTTTTTTGTTATTATTTAATTTTAAATGTAAATCCGACCCGGTCGAAACTATTTTCAACTTGGTGAAATTTTTATTGTGCGCCATTTAATTACCCGTAATTTATCATTAGAATCTACTGTCCTACACTAAATCTCCCTATGTACGTTAAACTATGCTGTGTGGAAGCGAAGTAAACTGTTTTTTTGGCCATTGTTTTAAATAGTGAAAGTCGAATAACTGAAGTGAAAACTCAATTTAAGTTTAATTGCTCCTTCATTTGTCTCACATTCATGTAGCTCTAATTTGCAGTAACGATTGCAATGAAACAACTCAATATCGGAGTGTTTAACTCGTCTGTTTTCCACTAAACGATTGAAGTTGCCAATGGCGAGAGTTCGATTCCAACTGTGGTAGAAAACCACCCGATTTTGAAACATGTCAAAACACAGCTCATTGAATTGGTTCAAATCTGCTGTAGTTGGGTTCAATGCTGTCACACGACTCACCAATCAAAACATTGTTAGGAGTCGCCGGTATTTTTATCCTATACTAATTTCGTTCCTAGTTCCTAGTACACTAGATGTCGCTAGGTTAGTTGCACAGTTTATTGAGTGCTGTAGACATCCGTTATGAATGGATCTCGAAAATAATTAGCGAAATTAGTAAAAAAAAAAACGATCCACTTTGCATCATCGCGGAGTAAGGACGTTATACTACAACGATTGCAATGCGTTTCGAAGGTGACCCATGTAACACGACCCAATGTCAGATGATGACCTTACGGCGGAATTCTCTTCATGATGTTGCTTCATACATTTGCAAAAGAAACGTGGCAAAAGAGTTGCTACAGAAAAAAAGAGTTGCATCATGTCACGAGTAAGATTCTTATTATTAGAAACTTCCAATGGTTGAAATGAGATGAGTTGTAACAGACAAATTAGTGGAGAACAGATTAATAAGGAAGACTAAAATAAAGCGCAAACGACGCAATGATGTACCTTTAAAAATAACAAAAAACAAAAATTGCTTATTCTCGATTACGTTACGAAAATCTAATTATGAAAATTTCGACTTTAGCCATGAGTTAATTTAGTAGTGCCATTGGTAGAATGTTTTTCTGACGAAAATCGAAAGCAGAACGCCATAATAAACGACAGGGTGTACATACACGAATTGATTCTTAAAACAGATTGAAATTACTCTGAAGCTGATTTTTTGAATCATAAAATTGAATTAACTTATCGACAATGTGAAAATTTTTGTAGAATTCTTTCATTCACCAATTTACCAGACCTTTGTTTTGCGCAGTTAAAAGGTTTGTTCATGAATGTACGGGTGGCGCGAGTTTGTAGATTGAATTAATTGCATAGTTGTAAACACAATGCCATTTATAATCATGATCTACTACTTCCTTTGTTAAAATTTAATTTTCGACAGATTGATACGAAACCTCTTACTTCAACAGTTTTAACACACATTCTGTTATATATAAGAGGATATTGGACAGTGATCATCGTTTGGTTTTATCATCGCTGTTGATAACAGATGACTTTAGCAAGTAGTACTATCTACTTTTTGTTGATACTCACCACCTTTATCATTTCGACCGTCAGCAGATTCAGTTCTAAGGTTCATGAGTAGTTTTTACGTATTTTTTCTCCAAATTCTTCGTGAGCTTTTTGTCAACCGCGAACAGCCGAAGGCAGAAAGAAAGTGGTATACAGTTGTGACATAATCCTATAAAATGAATAAATTTTTACTCAGAAACGCGACGTCAACTTTTTCACCTGAGTTTATGATTCAGCTTGCATTGCGAGTGAGACGATAAACTAATAACTGAAACCATCTCCGAAAATACATTCAATCTACTAACAAGCGCCAACTGGACGTATTTTTTATCTCGGACATTTTACTGAATTCAACTGTTAAAACCATAACAAACAAATATTGCCTAGATGAAAATTAGGAATAATGGCTTTGTGTGTTTACACTATCCCTTCAAACACAAAAACATTTTCAATTGCATTATACAAATTTTAAGTGTGTGTCCTTTAGCATTTAGGAGATCTTAAGAATTATGATATGGAAAAGTGTAAAAAAAAACTTGTGTTTATAAATAATTGTAAAATTGCCCCCGAATCCCCGCGCGTAAGAATCATATATTTTAATGTGTAAAAAATGTATAATTTATGTAAATTCTAAGGTACTTATCATAGGAATAGTAATCTACAAAAAGAAAAGACAGAACACTTCAATTAGAACTCAGCACATATCTTGTTAGAACAAAAAAACGAAAGAAACGATTAGAAGATGGAAAGTTGGACGACAAAATAGTTTTGATATTTTACACAACAAAAACACACACAAAAAGAAGTAAAAGAGAACGTATACCATTATGAGATTTATTGAACCAGAGTTACAATTTAAATGTATTTAAGTAAAATTATTGTAAAAGAAAAAAAACATAAATTTGTGAGCACAAAACATCTAAAATAATATGAGATAATAAAGCCACGTTTCCTTATTGTTACAATTTGGGTTTGAATTTTCCGAATTTTCAACTATACTTTTCACACACGGTCACCCTCAGACGAAATGAAGTTTTCATCGGATCCAACTGCTACTTGGTTTGAGCTCCTACTGGATTCATCTATCGATTCCCAAACGAAAAAAATTGTTCTTATGAAGAAAATCGCATCCTACAATGCAAGGCCTCAAATTCCGTCAACATTGAGTTAGATATTGTGTGAAATGCACTTTAACGATGATCAATTTGAAATTCGTGGAGCAGATGGTTTGTGAAAGCTGAAATGGAATGGAGTTCCAGCAGTCAAACGAGTCAAACTGTCAAACGTAAGTTCAATGTAAGGAGTGCAAACACATTTGCCAATATGTTGTACAAGTTGGTATGGTACGGGCTCTATTGTCACAAAGTCATCTTCCATCAATTGCCTCTTTTTACGTTCGACTCACAAGGCGTTGACCGTTTCGTACCAGGTACCATTCATCGGTCTGAAGAAATTCTTCGCGTAAGACATTAGATAGTGCTCTAATGGTAAATGCCGATTGCAGTGAGGCTCTCTATTCTCACCGTTCCGTTTAGGCCGTATAAAGAAATATAGAGTTACTTTGTGAAGTTTCCCGTGAACTAAAAAAGAAAATACGTCCGGATAGCCATCCACTAATGACGTAAGGACTACATCAATCGACTATGTTGATCTCGTTAAGAATGCATTAAAATACACCAACCAACTAGCAATTACATTTCTGATGGCTGGAACATTGAATAGCTTTCCCAAACACATTAAACTTCGAACAAAATTGATAAAATTTGTGCACAACTGAAGCTTTCATGAAAGGCCCGGCAAGAAAATAAAGTCTTTGGATCCGACCCGACGTCGTAATGTATTCCGTTAATCTTTTAGAATAACTGTGTTAAATTTTCACTGATATCTGCAACCTCTAAAAACTTTGCTTCGCATTTCGAGTTGATGTTATTTTCAACGCAAAGGAATGTTTTTAGAATTTCGCCAAAATTCGTCCAGAAGACAGTGAAAATTTAAGTTGAACGATTCTCACTCTCGTTGATTTTATCATTGCCTGAACGTGTAGCTTCGTTCATAATGTGTAGCGAACTGCCGACAGGCTTTAGCCAGAGTGAACTGACAAACGTTTATCAAACTACGCACTTAATTATATGCACGAGTAACAGAACCAAGTTTTGTTGTCATTTAAATTGCTTGGATTATATCTGTTTGCATCACAATGTACACACACTTATGAAAGAAAAGGTTGGCTTAAAATAAGTGAAAAATTCCCCTGTTGGACTTCGCTTGAAATTTGAAATGATTGTTCACAAAAAAAGAAATAGACGAAATACAATTACGATATACAATTAGAACTGATAAAAAAATGACCCGACCGACCGACCGAGCATCGAACTCAGATACACTGCATGGAAATGGCCAAAAAACACTGAAATCAATAATTGCGGTTGGTGGCCATTTTCCTAGGTCACCTAAAACAGTTCTACCACTTTACGGTCGTCATTACCTTTCAAACAAAAAAAATCATACAAATCGGATGAAAATTGCTCGAGATATCGTCAAAAAACTCTACCTTCACTGTACGGACGAGTAGCTCAACTTAGGCTCGCCCACTCTATGGGCTCTATCTATATCCGATTTTGAGCTTTCTTTTCAATACCTTACATTTGCAATACCTTTCTGCAAGCAATACCACCGGTAATATATGCGAGAAGCCTCGACAAAGTTTATTTAGATAGCATTTGACTTACTCGAGTTTTCAGGATGTCGGACGGACAGACAGAGGGACAGACGGACATTTCTTATTCGGCGTCTATAGGCACCCCGAAATGCTATGCACAAACTCCCAGGCCCCAGTTCGACTTGTTACAAATGGCATATCAATCCTAATATCCCTTCGTACTTCGTACGGGGCTGAAAAGCATTCTTAGCGAATTTTGTAGAGAATTTCAAGCTTAACGAACCAATTTGGAACCAATCTGTGATGTCAATGTATTTCATTAAACTTGAAACGATACTGAAACTATTAAAATGTCTTGGCTTCAGGTGACTGTTGAAAATTTTACCCTAAATTGTCCTAATAAAATAGTCCAAGAAGGACGTCGTCCTACACCACATTTTCCACATGAAATCGCTGAAATATATATTTTTCTCTACCAAGATGTATATGAATGTGTTTTCTCGCACTAGAAGTAAATTGACAATGCAAGGCGATGCCGAGGTCGACAAGACACCGTCCTATCCGCTCTATATGCAATGTGTATGCAACACCCCTATAACCGATTGTTTATAGTCGTTGCTTCATGATCTCTCTGTTGCTCTCGGTTGCAGGTGTTCGAAGTTATAAGCAAACGAAGATCGTTAAATTTTCGCAGATCGTTGAATTTTCGCTTGTCACGCGATCGCTGCATTGTATAAGTTGCTGCTTCATTCATATGGTTTTAGTTGGTTTTATTATTCGGAATTGTGTTTGGAATTGTACGAATTCTCAATTTTAAAAAGCTTCTCCTATCGGTTTTATTATCAACTCATGTACTTGAACGTGTGGTGGTGTTCCCAATGCGTACAAAACAGCAGCAGATACGTCCTCACTCTGAAGAATCGGAAAATCTTTTAGCATCTCGTCCGGTATATCGAAAATCTCGGTCTTAACAGCACCCGGACTGATACTCTGTGAAAGAAATACAAAATATGGATAAAACTTTGAAGCAATATCATCAGGTGGCCTGGTCGGTCCTGATTATAAGTGTTAGATAGACGTACCGTTATTTTAATTTTTGACTTTTCTTGTTGCAACTCTTGTCGGTACACTTCCGTCATAGCGGTGATGGCGAATTTTGTTGATGGATAGATGTTAAGCGATCGATAATCTTTAACGAAGTACGATACTTTGTGACCGGCGACGCTATTGATTGTCACTATATGGCCGGCCACATCCCGTTTTTTCATCGAATGGAAAGCTTCTCGGGTACAGTACACCACACCTAGAACGTTTGTGTCAATCACGCTTTTTATCTTCTCCGTATTATCCAAGTCAAGCAAATTCCCTTGTACTACGATACCAGCATTATTAATAAGCACATCCACGCCACCGAATTTCTCTTCGATCCATTTGAAAGCGGCCTTAACGTCGTCTTCCCGTTGCAAATCACATTTGAATGAATGCAATTGACCGGTAAAACTTGCGGAAACTTTAGATTTCAGTTCTTCGACTTTCTGAACACGTCTGGCTAGTCCAATTACAATCATATTCGCTTTTACAAGATCTACAACGATAGCAGCACCTATTCCGCTTGATGCACCTGTTACAACAGCAACTTTTTTCGCCCAACGCTCCATTTTGTTGTGTCACAAATTTCTTTTTATTTAACCAAACCCCAATGTAAGCTGATCGAAATCAACTACCGGAATTTTTGCTAACAATCGATGTTTTATAGGCTCACACCATTCCAAAGCACCAATAAAATTGGTTTCGTCGTGATTTTGTTCACTGAGGTTAACTTTTGTCGCTCAGTTAATCAAAAATATCAAAAGATAACTGTGAGGATATATCCCTCACGACTGATTTTGTTCGTGAATTTCAAATAGTGAAATAAAGTTTGTTCATAATGAGAGTTGTCAAGAATTGCTTTCTTTAAGTCAGCGCGCTAACTAAGCGACAAGAAAATAGAATTTCCGCACTTGAG